>PVJO010015736.1:0-44139 GCA_004026905.1 Hystrix cristata
CGAGGCAGGATTGGTGAAAAACAGGAGTTCAAGGCCAACCTAAGCAACGCAGTGAGAAAAAGGAAGAAAGGAAGAAAGGAAGAAAGGGAGGGTGGGAAGCCAGGAAGATGGGAGAGGAAGGAAGGAAGGGAGGGAGGGAGGGAGGGAGGGAGGAAGGAAGGAAGGGAGGGAGGGAGGGAGGGAGGGAGGAAGGAAGGGAGAGAGGGAGGGAGAGAGGGAGGGAGGGAGGGAGGAAGGAAGGAGGGAAAGGAGGAAGGAAAAGCAGGAGGGCAAGTAAAGGAAATGTGTCAAAGAGAACAAAACCTTCACAGCCCTGGGCAGGGTGACCCACAGATTTTTATCCTGCAACGAATTTCCTGCCACATGAATTGGGCTGCCACCTTCCTTTTGCAGAGGAACAAGGTGGCAGGGCCAACAGGCACCAGGTGATTCAGAGATGCATTTTGAGATGGGACTGGCTGAACCTCTGCGTGGTCGGCTCCACCTCTGAGAAACAGAGTTTCTCAGTTACAGGCTGCCTCGGAAACTGGGTACTGTACATGACAGAAATTCACAGGGCCCTTCCTTTGCTGGGCAGGGGTAAACAAGCGACTGTCCGCTGCTCCCCGGGACACGGTCCTACCTCTGCTCCTCTTGTTTAACACTGGCCACCTGTTCCAGACACCCAAGTTCAGTTGTGCATGCCACAGGCTGGCTTAGCCCAAGCATCTGAGAGTAGCATGCTAAATTCAGAGTCTCTCTGGTCTCATTTGTCATGCAGTAGGTCACATTTCTGTGCAGCTAAGATTTTCTTCAAGCATAATAGGAACACATAAGCCTCTGTTCTTGAAGACTATCTGTTATCCAGTGGCATCCTCAGGGCCTGAGTCTCCTATACTTAGCAACAGTAAAAATCTTGCTCTCTGCATTGGAAACAAAGCTTGTGGCAGAACAACTCCATGACGGTCCAGGGATTCCTGCCCTCACGGGCACCCTTCTAGAGGCAGCTAAAATGAGAACACATCCCTGCTTTTTGCAAAATAACTGGGAAGTTGGTCATGAAAACTTGCTACTGCCAGGGTCTTCAGCATGTCCTCAAGCCTAACACACCCAAGAGGCTCTGATCTGCAAAATGAGGCACAAAGTGGAAATTAGTTTCCTAGTTTCCTATTTTCCCAAGGCGATTACGGTCTGCAAAAAAATTGTTAAAAATACTCATTTTAGAGACAAGATTTATTCCATGAGCTCTGTTTCCATACTGTCTTTCAAATGTCACTTTGTCATAATCCTGTGGCCCACTGCTTTCTGGAATTTTGCAAACTACGAAGCTTCATGCCCTCTTTCCTACACTAAGCTCCTCCAGAGGGCGTGCTCTGGCTCAGTTTCCCAAGTTTGTTTTGGAAGACAAGCATCACTCAATCCAAAATTTCAACGTGGGAACAGCTGATAAAGACTTCTGGGAAGTGAGGGGGGAGCCGCAGTGATGTTTCCATGAAACATGTTTTGTACTAGATGGCAACCTATTACTGTGTTCAGGAACTAAGCTGTGGTTGCAAAGGTTTAGGATAAAGGACTTTTTTTGTATGTTTTGGGGGGGTAGTGGGGACTGAACTCAGGGCCTTGCACTTCCTAGGCAAGTGCTCTACCACTTGAGCTAAACCCCCAGCCCCTGGGATAAAGGATTTTTAAACCTCAAAAACATGAGCACTCGCAAACAGGGAAGTGGCAACTTAAAAAACTATAGCAGATAGAGTAATACAATGAAAAGGCTTCTCACACAAACTTTCTTACAATAAGTTGCAATTAGCATCACCTTCATCTCCCTATGTACCAAAATATTATTACTTTTAAAAAGGCATGTTATGTCAGTCCGTAATTAGCATATTATGCTATATAGACCCAGCTGCGTGGGAGGCTGAGGCAGGAAGACTGGTTGAACCCAGGAGTTCCAGGCCAGGTAGAACAACACAGAGAAATCATATGTCAGAAAAAAAAAAAAAAGTTTAAAAAAGTCATGTAAATGTATTTACTACAGGTAAAGTAGGTAAAGTAGAAGAAGCTATGGGTTTTACCAGTGCTGCAGAGTAAATGTCCACATGACTGCCCATAATTTAATATGCTACCTCCTTCTGTGCTACTGACTTTACTAATGCAACAGCAGGTTCTCTCATCAAGGTAAGAAGGAAGCTCCATGAGAAGACTGACTGGCCTTAGACACAGGATAACAAACACATGTGCATGAAATGACCAGTGGCCAAAAGGAAGTCAGCTGAGGGCTTTATCAGGAATACCAAAGCGCACCCTGAAACTTGAGAAGGACCGAGTCTGCGATATGGAAAGAGGGCTTCGGGTCTCAGCAACCGGAATTCCGGGTGGACCCTGATCTGCCTCACACAGCAAACACTGGCGGGCCAGGTGCGTGTGCAGGACGTGCGCGTGGAGGCACCATCACACACGTCCCCCAGCAGGGCCTTCGGAGAGAGGCAGGGAAGAGCGAGCTGCGTTGTCCTAAGAGACTCTGCGAACAGAGCATGTGGGATCGAGCCCTCGGAGAGGGAGACCTGCATTCTTCTGTGGCGCTAGGGACTGCTGGTCGCAGGTGCTCACACCTGCCAAATGTGGCACTCTGGAGCGGTGCCCCCAGGAACCTACACTAAGGCTCAGGTACCTGCACAGGCTCCACGCAGTCTGCACCCCTAGGGGGAACCTCGCGCCACATCAGCGGAGACGGCATGCCTGATGGGGGGCAGCTCAGGCCCCACACATGACGGAGTGGAGAGCCTGAGCCAGGCTCTGTGGGCGCCCGCAGGAGTGGAGTGAAGGTGCTGTGGTTGCTCAGGTCGATCCTGGCCCTTGAGCCCACACAAAGGACTCCTGGAAGCTACTCAGCCCCAGAGGTGCTGGCAGGTGTCAACAGAAGGCAACCAGAAAGAGAACTAAGCTCAGAGCAGACCAATGTCTTTCCCTGCTCACTGCTCTCTCCAGCTCTCATCCGCACGTCCCAGGGCGGCTTGGCTCCTGGCTGACCGAGCACAGGTATGCGCTGCGTGCAATCACAGCCCACAATGAAAGCCGGGTTCTGCCGGATCCACTGGGCGAGTCAATCTAACTCCACTCGTGCTGGCACATTTTTGTGTTTTCACAGTTTTATAATTTTTTTTCAAAGATAGAGCTTTGCTGACAAATGAAGTCAGTAATGACTTTACTGTCATTAACAAAAGCCAAATGTCTTCTTAACCTATTTGCAATTTTACATAGAAAAGACAAAACAAATATGTGATAACCCTGTTGTTCTAAAGAAATATTTGCTACTTAAATTGCAAATTTAGTATAGCAAAAAGCACACAAGCAAATTAATAAGAAATACATCCAATTTATTTTCTGGCATTATATGAACGTTTACTCATTATTTTCCCTTCCTGGCATATAAAACCATAATATTATAAATAACCATTTATTTATGTGTACCATTTGACAAGCATTATTCTAAGTACTTGGCAAGTATTACTTCCTTAACTGTCACAACATTCCACACCAGGTAGGTACAATTAGTATTACCTTTGATAGATGAAGCAACCAAGATGCAGAAAGACCAAGTAACTTGTCTAGGGCCACACAGCTAGCAGTGGGAACGTGTTTTTACAGATAGTCACCATGTGCTCCCAGCCCTAAGAATAGAGACTCAGAAAACCTCCCACCTGGGACATACTGACAGTACACTTCAAGCCTTCAGGATCCTTTCATAAACATTTTTCCATTTGGACTCAACTTCTAACTGTGGTATATAACTAAGCCATTTTGTTTGAGTGTTGAAAAATTCAGAGATTTTCCACAATTCTGCAGAAATAACACTAGGATCCAACCCCTGACAATTTAGTCCTTTCCTCCCAATCAAGATGCCTTGTAATAAATAAAATCGGTATAAAACTAGAAAGTATTAAATATCCCTATGGCCTACTTCAAAAGAAATTACAAATAACTCCAATATACAGCGTTCTTAAATGAGAAAAGTGTATCTTAGGATAATATCAAGAGCTATTTGAGATCATTTCTAAGTCTCTCCATGCACACTCCCTTACAGTAATAAAATTGGGTTAAAATGGTTGCCTCCAAAGCTATTTTGTGCTCAATATTATTGTATAGTACTGGACCATGCTAACAAGAAGACAGAAATAGTTTAATACTGCAAACAACACTGTATGACAGCATGGAACTGTGGTGGGAATGGGAAAAAGAATCAAAGTGTTTTCTCCCCATGTGCAGAGTAACAGGAAAGCTCCATCAATCATGGCTGACATTTTAGTCAAAAGCATGGCCTCTGAAGCCAGACAGCCTTACTCACTCTTAGTACTGCACACTACTTGATCCTTTCCTCATCTGCAAAATGGGGTGATAATTATATAAACGAAGTTTGAAGATAGAGCACATAAAAACAACGGAGATCAGCAAGGATTTGCACAATGCTCTAAACCAACTTGATCGAATAGCACATCTGCTCACTCCACCCAACAAGAGCAGAACACGCTTGCTTCTTAAACAGATGTAGAACATTCCATGGGATAGACCATAGGCTAGGTGACAAACAAGCCTCAGTAAATGTGGAAAGGCTAAAACTACTACAAAGTATATTCTGACTCAAATGGAAGGAAACTAGAAATAAATAAGAAGAAACATGGGAAGTCACAAATCTAGAGAACGAACAACACAAACCTAAATAACCAATGGCTCAAGGAAATCATGAAGGAAATCACAAAGAAAATCAGAAAATACAGTGAATGAATGAAAAAGAGAAAACAGGGATGGGGATATAGCTCAATGGTAGAGTGCCTGCCTAGCAGGTGGGAAGTCCTGAGTTTGATTTCCAGCACCACAAAAAAAAGAAAAAAACCACACATAAAAATTTACAGGCTAAAAAAGGGCAATGTGCAGCTATAAATGCTGGTATTGGAAAAGTTTTCAAATCGACAATCCAATCTTATACATTACAGACAGTGGAAAAGGAAAAACTTAAAGCAAAGAGAACCAGGGAATAATGTTTAGCAGAGAAAATTAATGGAATAGAGAACAGAAAAACAGAAAAATCAATGAAAGCAAACATTGGTCCTTTGAAAAGATCAATAAAATTGACTCATGTTTATTAGCTAGACTGACTAAGGGACAAAAGAAAAGAATCGAATTACTAAGATCAGGAATGTAAGGCAGGACATCGCCACTGAATTTATGGAATAGAAAGTCCACTGAACACGGGGACATTGAACATCTCTATGTCATACGATTTGATCACCTAAATGAAATGGCCAAAATGCTCAGACACATATCACTTCAAGAATAGAAAGTTTCAAGAGACCGACATCAAGTAAAAAGACTTAGTTATTTAAAAATTACCCAGAAAGAGGGCTGAGGATTTAGCTCAGTGATTAGCACACTTGCCTTGAAAGCACAAGGGCCTGAGTTCGATCCCTGGCACCACAAAAAAAAAAAAAAATTACCCAGAAAGCAAAGCCCAGATGACTTCACTGATGAATTCTAATATTTAAAGAATACCAACTTTTCACACACTTTCCCCAAAAATAAAGGAGGAGGGAGAACCTCTCAGCTCTTCCTGTGAGGCTAATATTATGAAATCAAATTAAGATACACAACAACTACATGAATATATCCACAAAAACCTTTTAATAAAATACAGCAAACCAAAGCCACCAACCTTTGAAAATTATTATACACTATAGCCTGGTGATATTGATCTTAGAATACGGTTAAATACCCCAAACAGAACAGAATAAAGGACAAAAACGAACCTGACCATAGATGGAAAAAAAAAAAAACCCATTTGACAAAATCTAATGCTCTTTCATAATAAAAGCATGAGACAAACTGTGACTAGAAAGGAACTTCCTACAACTGATAAAGGGCATTTATGAAAAACCCACAACCAACATCATATTTAATGGGGAAAGGCTGAATGCTTCCTTCCTATGATTAGAAGACAAAACTGTCTACATTCTTCATCTCTATTTAGCACTGTACTGAAGGGGTGGTCAGGATGAATAGGCAAGAAAAAGAACTAAATGACAGCCAGGTTAGACAGGAACAACTCAAAACTATCTCTATTTGTAAATGCTATAATCTTCAATACAGAATCCTAAGGTATCCACTAAATAACTGTAAGAATGAATAGGTGGGTGGGGATGAGAAGGGGAATAAAAGAATCAAGACATGTTATGTACACGTACCTACTCCCTAGCATGAATGTAAACTTCATGTACTGTAAACATGTACTAAAAAAAAAAGAAAAACAGAGTGAATAAATGAGGTTTGTAAGATTAAAGGAAACGAGATCAATATATAAATTGGAACTGTGTATCTGTATACTAGTAACAATTGACAAATGAAGTCAGAAAACGATTCCACTTAACACTATAAACAGAAGAGGAATAAATTCAACAAAATAAATATAATACTTGTACTCTGAGAATCATAAAACACTGTTGAAGCCCAGCATGGTGGCATAACCCTGTAATGCCAGCTACTCTGGAGACTGATACAGGAGGACGGCAAGTTTGATCCTAGCCCGGACAACTTGGCGAGACCTTGTTTCAAAACAAAATTTAAGCAAGGCTTGTTGGCACACACCTGTAATCCTGGTACTCGGGAGGCTGAGGCAGGAGGAACAGAAAATAGAGAAATACAGATCAATGGAAGAGAAATGAATTTTGACAAGGGTAGCAAGACAATTTAATGAAGATGTCTTCTCAGTAAAGGGTACAAAGGACTGGATTTGGATCGCTTCCTATGCTACATGAATATTTACCCAAAAACCATCAACTGAAATGTAACAACTGAAACTACAGACCTCATGAGATGCCACTTCTCACCTAGCAGGATGGCTAAATGCAGAAAACAGAAGTAACACGTGCTGACAAGAATGAGAAGCTGGAGCGCTCCTGCCTAAAATGGGGCAGCCACTTTGGAAGGGAGTTTGGCATTTTCTCAAAATGCTAAAAATGGAATTACCACGCGGCTTAACAATTCTATTCCTACATGTCTACCAGGAGAAATAAAAATATATGTCCATGAAAAGTTGAACGAGGATGACCGTAACAGTATGGTTCATAATAACCGGAAACTGTGAACAACCCACTGTCCATCAACTGATGAAGGAGTAAACGGAACACAGCAGGTAGACGGTGTCCGAACCGGAGGGCGACCACTGACAGTCATTTGTAAAATGCACTGCCGGATGTCCCTCATGCGGACGGTAACTATGCCTTTCATAGGTGTGTTTAACATGCTTATGTATTTAATTACAGATAACAGCTCAAAACGGAAATTTTAAAAATACCAGAAGTGACCAAGCCTAAGAGCAGAAATGTCCCGTGTAGGATCCCAAGCAGGCAGTGGTCAGGGCACAAACAGCCGCCGCCCGCCCCGCTCAGCAGTGCACCTGCTGCCTTTCACCGACTGTCATAGGAGAAAATGGGGACGCTCCCAAGAAGGAACAGGTAATACTCCGGGACCCAAAGTTGAGAAAGGCAAATACAGAATGGACAAAGGACATTTTGGGGGATGCGAAGGGCAAAAACAACAGGCTAAACTGAGGGCACAGTGGTACCGACTGGCCAACATGGTGGTAAAACAACACGAAGCTAAAATGTAAAGTAGCATATGAAAAAGAACGACACTATTCATGTCCTTCTTTGCACCCAGAAACGCTCAGAAGAGGGGACGAGGGGCCGGGTGTGGTGGTGCACACCCTTTAATCCCAGCCCCCAGAGGAGGACAGCCATGAGCTTGAGGTACTGCCAGTACATAGTGAGGTCAAGGCCAGCCCGAACTATGTAATGAGACCCTGCATCCAAAAACTAAAAAGAGAGAAACGGAAGAGGAGATGAGGAGCAAAGAGAATGATCTGTCAGGACTGAAATATGTGTGTGAGAGATTCAAAACTCTTTACATGTCCATACCGTGACGTGCAAGAAGTCATACTATGCTTCACTTCCAGAAGCTCAGCGTGAGAAATCCATAGGCTTTAAAATATTGCAGTATTACCTGGACATCAGCTGATAACACTGGGTAATAATTATTGAGTACTTACCAAGTGCTGGGAATTGTGTGCTAAATTATGTTCTAATCCTTGTCCCAACCCCCTGCACAAACATACACTCATGCACCATGGATAAAACTTCAAATTTTCAAGTGTCAGAAGAGATGTGAATTCAAATGCATAATTCCCAAATAAGGAAACTTACTACTATACCAGTGTATCCTAAGTGTATCATTATTGGCTCATAAAATGAGTTTTAGGCAAAATAAACCGGATCAACTTTATATTTATACATAACCAAATACAGTTAGTATGTCAATTATAAATTAGCTACATAGGTTTTTTTTAAGTTTTTGAGACAGGGTCTCACTATGTAGCTGAGGCAGGCCTTGGACTCAGTATGTAGCCCAGGCTGGCCTCGATCTTGCAGCGATCCTCCTGCCTCTCAGCCTCCCAAGTGCTGGAATTACAGGTGTGCGCTACCACACCCGGCTATAAGGTTTCTTTTTGAAATAAATATGTAAAAAATATTACTCAACTTTTTTCTGAGAAGGTAAAATTTTGAGTTTTCTCCTTTTTCCAGTTTCAATGTTCCTAAAATGTTTGTGAAAAAGTGTTCTAAAATTCTTCGATCTCTTAAAACGTAATGCAATCACCCTAAAGTGCATTTCTCATTGACTCATCCAAAGCATTTTACTGGGCCCACCACTGTGTTCTGTCCCACCTCTGAGTGAGCACCTTTCTCGGGAGGTAATTTCCTGATGTCAGACTTCCTTTTCTCCATTTCATCCTATCCTCTCCGAAGCTCTAGGACCAGGTCATCAGCTATTTACTCCAAGGCCCAACAACCTCCAGGCCCACACGAGTCGGGGTCCCTGCCGGCCACCCGGGCAAAGGCGCCTCGCCCACCTGTGCATGTTCCCGTTGGTGGTGAAGGACTGGCCACACACAGTGCACTTGTAAGGCCTCTCGCCAGAGTGCACCAGCATGTGGCGGTCCAGGGAGCTGGCAGAGCTCAGCGACTTTCCACAGATGCTGCACGAGTGATCGGCTCCTCCAGTGTCCGTGTTGTGCTGTAGGAAAAAGCAATCACCATGATCCCTAAGAAGACAGGCAAAAACTCGGCTTATGAGGACATGCAGGTCTAGAGCTTTATAAAAACCAATACACTTCCCTGGCTATTTTTGTTTGCTTCACTTTATCTTTCCAAAGGGTCAAAATAGCAGTGTCACGGTTTAGATCTAAAATGTCCCCCCAAAGTCTGTGTGTCCATCCAGAGGGTGATGGGCTCAGGTGGGGTCTAACCTCATCCGTGGATGAATCCATTGATGAGATCAGAATGTGACGCGTTATCGGGAGGTGATGGAAATGTGGAGGTAGGCTAGATGAAGAGAGTAGGTCAATGCAAATAATGGGGGACTTTTACTTTGTCGCTGGCCCCTTCTTTCTGGGTTCTCTCCCTGGCTCTCTGTTGTCAACTGCCGCAAAGTGAGCAGCTCTGTCCACTCCTGCTTCACCAAAATGCTCTGCTCATCTCAGGCCCACAGCACAGACTGGGTGACCCCAAACTGCAGCCGTTCACACTGAGGGCCACAGAAAACCTTTCCTCCTTAAGGTGACTGTGCCAGAGGTTTGGGGACTGTGATGGAAGACAATGGTCACAGTCAGGCACACAGGCGAGTAACTGTTCTGTATGACCTCCTTCCATGTCCATGCTCTAGCTGTGAAAAACGGTTCTACTGCAAGGATCAGAGCCCGAGAGGCCTTCGCAGGTCTTTCTTAGCAAAACACACAGATTAACCGATTGCACATATTGACTCCTGTGGCAGAAGGAGTTCCAGCTATACAGCAAATATGTGAAGTAGGATGTGCACATCGAGTCCCTGTCCTGCTTCAATCTGCTGACTCAGGCCTGCTGTCTGAGGAAGGGAACTGAAATCTGCACCGTGCAGGGCTCTGGCTTCCGATATCTGGTCGGGGACATTTCTATGCAAACCCAAGTTAGTGACTTGATGTTGCTACTCAGCAGCCCATTAGGACCTTAACAGATCATCAATCCCTCACATTTCTATGTTCATCAACACTCTGTCATGAGTCAGCTGCAGTATGAGAGGGAGAAGGATAAATCTGTAAATCTCATAAGAAAGGAAAAAAGATCCCAAATTGAGTAAATTTCAAGTTGCATGATGGAAATTTACACCAATATAAACAGGGATCAACATCTACAAGCGCACAATAAGGGATTCGATTCACACTGACAAGTCACATCGGAGGAGGCCTTCTGTTTGCGGAAGTGGCCAGTAACTAGATGTTGTTAGAGTCTGGAAAGTGCTCTGTCACAGTACAGTACCATGAGCGCACAGAAGTTATTTCACCGCTGCCCCCAAGACCAAGCACTGTTCACAATTCATCATCAGAACCAGAGACCTTGTCCCCTGTGAATGAGGAGTAATTAAAGACAAAACACAAGAGCTACAGCCAACCTGACGGATGTGCATTGTCAACTGGTGCTGGGTAGTGCAAATCTTTTCACACAGCGGGCAGTTGTAGGAAGACTTCTCCTCTTTCGTTTCCTAAAAAGAGATCAAGATGGAGGGTGAGTTTTAAATCACAGGAGACTGGTGCCCTCTATTTCTGTAGTAAGCCTGTATGTAAGGGCTGGTGCTGAGGAGCGGAGAGCACCCGGCCGAGCCTGCCCCGGTCACCGCCCTGTCTGCACCCAGTTTCCTCGTGTCCTGCGCCACGGCACAGAACAATGAATATGCTTAAAGTGCTGCAGCAGGGCCTGCCACAGAGGAGGTGCTCGATAAAGACAGAGTAAGTGCTCAATAAACAGGAGCGTTTTTATTACGCAGACATCATTTAATTGTCAGCGGTGGTGAAAAATAAGCAATAACTCCCTCTCTGCTGTGCTAGGACGGGAATCTGTGTCTCCCCAAGTCTGATCCAGCTCCAGACAGAATTTCCTGCCAGGTCTCAAGGTCTCTAGAAACACATCAGTAGAGATGAAGGTCTCAGAAAACCCACACTCCCAACGGTGGGGGCCTCCCGGCGCCCCCGTCCGCATCTCCTGGGCCCAGCTCGATCCTCTGCTGTTGCCGGCATCTGCTTCCCACGGCTGGTAAATAAGGAATGAGAACTCTGATAGCAACGGCACCCTGACTGACGACTTCCACACACGGCAACACACAGCCACTGTGCTACCTGGTGAGGCAGCTCATTCCATGTTCCCCCAAAACATACAGGATAAGCTCCCTTCAAGCTATATTTTACCTTCCTAAGACAGGCCAGGTCCCTTCACTAACCCTCTGTCACAGCTCCTGCTCAAAGTGATTCATGCAGAGCTGCTAGGGGAGCCCATCGCGGCCTCCTTACCTGCAGAGTTGCTAGGCGCTATGGGTCCCTTTCTCTTCCCCAAAACTAACCCAGTCCAGGTCTGCACAAATTCTCTCCCGGGAACTCGGAGACTGCTAACAGTGAGTTTTCCAAGATCTGCAGGATTACCTGGGAAGCTCTGTGAAACACACTTATTTTCTCATTCATTCATTCATTCTTTCTTTGTTGAGCTCTTAATCCTGCCTCAGCTTCCCCAGTACTGGGAGAATAGGCACACACCACCATACCAACCTTGTGAAATACTTATTTCTACATCGAACTCTCAACACACTGATCAGAATTATTGGAGGGTGGGGTGAACCTCAGGAACCCTTCTCACAAGCTCCCCAGAAGATACTGACATGTGCCCAGGTTTGGGAGCAACAAAGTTACTGTGGTAGGTGACCAGGAGCATTTCCCATGAGAACTCGGGTAGCTGGGGCGAGGCCTAACGCTGGCATCTCCGAGCCATGAGAAGGCCGTTAGGGGTGATGTTGGCACTAACTGAAGCAGGAAGCCATAGCCCTAATTGGGGTGGGGGACTCTCTAGGGGCTGAGACACTACTCTGCCCCAGAAATGAGGCTATGTATCATTTCCTACCCTTGCACATCTTTCAATAGACTTCTTTTCGTTTGTACTCATTTGAGTGAGCTTCTATTCCTTGCAAATAACACCCATTATTGAGCACATACTATGTTCTAAATGCTGAATACACAGAACATTAATTTTTCCCCACAACCACCTAACACAGATCCACTGTTAGGGATCCCATTTTTTGGATGAGGAAACTAGAGTACTGAGGGGCGAGTAACCTGTCCCAAACTGGAAAACAATTAAAAAGTAGGCAGAGAATTAAAGCCTGGGTCAGCTGCTCCATAGCCCATGCCCTAAACCACGATGCTATATAAAGTCTGCCTGGAGAAAGGATTAGCCCCAAGGCACAGAAGGGAAACACCCTTGTGGTTGCTCATGGGAGATGATGAAAATAAAAAGTCACCCTGAAGACTATAAAAACAAATGGCGCCATAAACCAGATGGGTGGAGTGAATGCATGGTGATGCCAGTCTGAAGCTGCCTTCTCTCTCTCTGGTCTGCAGAGCTCGCAATCTCCTCCAAAGCGATGTGACCCTTTTCCTCGTCTGTGGAAAGGGAGCTGAAAAGTGGGTACACCTGCAACTTGTTTTCTCATTCTCAAATTCTAAGGAAGCTAAATATCCTAGAGACATTAAAAAAAGCCCCACTAATCCACTGAGTTATCCACACATTTCCAGTCCTCTCAGATGGGGTCACACCTGCCCAGCCCAGGGCCACAGCCACTCAGAATGGAGCTGGCCAAGGACCACCTCCCACCTCCAGAGAGCAAAACCAAAAGCTTCACAAGAAGAGCATGAGCCACAGTAATAAGGGCTTCTCACCGCTGGGCCAAAACTGAGGGTCAAGGTCAGTCTCTGGGGCCTTTCTCTTAAACCATTAGATTACCAATACTACAGATTAAAAAAAATTCTTTTTCAGACAATGAGCCACTGATATTACGTAAATAAACATTAAAAAGCCAAGCTTTAACTGGCACAATGGCTCACACCTAGAGTCCTAGCTACTCAGGAGGCTGAGGCAGGAGGACTGCCTGGACTCAAGGAGTTTGGGAATACTTTGGCCAAAGTGAGACCTCATCACAGAAAAAGGGGCCGGCCTTTGAGAAGATAGTATTTTTTTCAGAAATCATCTTGTGTTCACCTTGAAGCAGACAACACACACTGTATGGAGGCTCACGGGGCTGACCGATGTTGACTGTAGGGTTGATCATTAACTGTCGCCAGACATGAAGCTGGCCATGGTACTATGCAGACCATAATATGGGGCCACAGAAATCCAAGGTGGTCTGGGAGAGGGAGGTCTGTGTGGGACTCGGATGTACTAATTTCTGAAAGCAGTCCAAATTGAAAAGAGCATTCAGTTGTTGGGAAAGGCCTAGGGAATGCTGAGCCATGGTACCGTGCCGTGCTGGTAGGAGAAGCATACTTCCTGAGCTGAAAGATAAAATTAGCAGCTAATGTGATAACTAACCATTCCATAACGAAACAATCTGGCACCCTTGTTGGCACCAGGCCGTGGCTAATCTGTGCTGGAACTCGGTGCTCTTGTGCATGGGCCTTTGCCCCAGCCTCCCTCTCCCGGCCCTGCCCATCCAGTTCACAGGTAAGGAGGACGCTTCCTTTTTCCCTGCACTGTCCCCCGCATTTGGCTTTCTTAAATTATGTACTGCATTTAGCAGGCTCTCTCTGGCCCAGACTTCCCTTTCAGAACCAAAGCCAGGACACCAGAAACCTCGAGGAGAGAGGAGCTGCATGACAAGTGGTCTGGCTGCACCTGCACCTTCACTTCTGCACTCCGCTGAGCAACCTCCATTCAAGTGCGCAGGGGTGGAGGTGCTGTGGGCGTCCTCTGTGGCCCTAATGGCCGTCTCTGAATGGCGGGCAGGGACCCAGAGCTTGGCCTCGGGCCAGGTCTGCCTGGGCCGGGGCAACGCCGTGTGCGCTATTTAAGGAAAAGCTCTTGCCTTCACTCCACTCATTCCTGGTAGAGCACAGAAGGATGACAACAGTGACCTTGTCGGTCTTATTCACCCCAAATGCTTGGCACAGTGGCAAGCTGGAAGGAGGAGCTGGGCCTGTATTGTTAAATGGCTGAGAGAAGGAGATAGATGGATGGATGGACAGATGGACAGATGGAGGGACAGGCACATGAGAGCAGAAATAAACCTTTTCTTCCCAGAGCTAGTGCTCCTTCTCGACTCAGGCCACAGTCACACGGGCTGAGTATTTCCTCAGGCACCCACAGGAAGAGAGGCACACGGAAGCAAGGGAAAAAAGAGAGAGAGAAGTATCAACACTCCAACCCGGACACATCACTAACGGCTGAGTCCTCCGCCTTGCGCATGGTGTGGAGAGATGTCCAGGCTCCCACATAGCTGGCGGGGTATAGGGATGATTCCACGTTTCCTGGAGAGCCAGCTGTATCAAAAGCCTTGACTGAGGCTCTACTTCTAAGAAGTTATAGGTGTGTGCAGAGAATTTTGTATAAAGACAGTTATAGAAAGATTATCAGTAAAAAGCCAGGCATAGTGGTGCACACCTCAATCTCAACACTGTGAGTGGCTGAGGCAGGAGAATTGCAGGTCCAAGCCCAGCCTGGGCAATTTAGCAAGACTTTGTCTCAAAAAAAAAAAAAGGAAAGAAAGAAAAAAAAGCTGGAGCTGGTGACACATAGCTCAGCACATCTGGGTTCAACCTCAGTTCCACCAAAAGAAAAAAAAAAGGTTAATAAAAAAGAAAATTAATTCACAAAAGTCCAACTAATTTGCTTTCTTGTCCATCCGTGGTTCCTAGAAGACCACCTTTTCTCCAGAGGTTCAGCAAAACAGTAAGCATGAATTTGTCAATTTACGCTGCAGGAGTCCAGAGAAGACCCAAGAGTCACATGCCCACGCCTCCTTCCTCCACCCGCCCTCCATGGAACAACACGCTGATACCATGGTGACAGCAACTTCTCCAAAGTGCCCCATTTAGCCAGCCCCTAAAAGACTCATCTTATTTGGAGGAGACACAGACTTTTAGAGTAGCACTCATCCCTCCCAATTCTTGTCCCCCGTTTACCTTTTCCCACTTCTCCCAATCCTGTGCCCACTGAAAATTCAAGAGGACTGAACGGAATCTTAAGTGGAATTCTCTGGAGCCAAATTCTGTGTGTTTTCAAAAATGGGAAGTTCAACAGCAGCCACTACAAAGCAGGACTTATTTACTGTATAATCTGAAGATATGAAATAGTAATTATTTTTTTTAAAACTGAGTTTTAAAAGCCCAATAAGGAAAGAAGCAGAGGTAGTAAGTCAAGTTTACTGCCTTGACCATATGAATAAAGCTTGTGTTTAAATCAAATCTGGGGCAAAGAATAAGGGTAGTTTCACCAACACTGACTGACACTACAGCAAAGAAAATTTCTTCCACATAGGGAAACTGAAATAAGCTATGAAAAATGCTCTCCTGAAGAATGCTTTCAGCCTCTGGGTATGTGTGTTACAGGAGGCACCAAAGTTTTTGGCTTAAGGAGCAAGGAACTTTTCCAAGTGATCTTGGACCAAATACATTGCATGCTACCACCCAGCAGACACATACTTACCTGGTTCCTTCTGCCAATCCGATTTGGTCCCGGAGGCTTTGAAGGGGACTTGATCCCCTGGGGGCTCCCACCATTCTCCGCCACACTTCCTACATTCATTACTGCTGACATCATGGTGTTGATGGAAGACAGGTCTGAGCCTTCCAAGCCAGCGGGTGAACTTGACGTCATTGGAACAGGGGTTTACACTTCTAAGAAGCCTCTGCCATAGAACTGAAGACCGGAAATTACTGACATGATCATGGGGATGTTTAGGTTTCCATCACAGCCAGGTGTTGTAGGCCATAGTTATCATAACTGTAAGTTAGATCAAAAACACCCAACCCCTTCTTTCTAGTTCAAGCCTGCACTCAGGGTGGTACCCACAGTGATTTCGGCTTTCATTTAATGAGGTCGTGGCACACCAAGACTAACCCCTAGCCTTACCTCCTCTTGGCATGTATGTCTCTTTGCTTTTCCTAATCTTTCTTCCCCTAGTACTAGGGACTGAACTCTGGAGGGCCTTTGCACTGAGCTGTACTTCCACCCTGTTTTCATATTGAGACAGTGCTGTGAGTTCAAGGGCAGCCTGAGTTACACAGTGAGTTTAAGACCAGCCTAAATGACATAGTGAAATCCTGTCTCAGAAAACCAAAAAAAAACCCTTGCAATAACATCAACACCACCACAAAAAAAACCCACAAAAAAACCAAACCAACCCACAAAATGAAACAAAAGTTTAACAGAAAAACAAAATATGTATTTATATATTTAAACAAAATACACTAAAACATATTAAAATATATTTATATACTAAAACAAAATACATATTTAAACAAAATATATATTTTGAGACAAGGTCTAGCTAAGTTGTCCAAGGCTGGACTCGAATTTGCAATTCTCTGGCCTCAGTCTCTGAGAGGGATGGGATGGCAGCTATGCGCCACCATGCCTGGCTGCCTTTCCTAATGTTCTGAGCAAAAGTGAGGAAGGTAAGCCAAGAAGGAGGGAACCCCAACAGCTGCCATTTGGCCAGCAACTTCTTTATAATCTATACTCATTTTCTACTACTTGAAGATTCTAGACCTAAAAAATCAGTGATGAGAAACCAGATTTTATTTAATTCCACTGCTGCAATATAGTGATTTAATGGGAACCCCAAATTTGGTAAGAGATTGAAGACTCCAACCTTATCAGAATTATAACCCAATGTCAAATCGGCATTAAAAAAAAAAATCCTGATTCTTAAAAAAATACCAGTTGGTAGTACACCCAAACCCCAGGAAACAGAGGAACCACCTCCCCTCCCCCTGCTAGTTACCTCCATGCTCTGCCCCAACTGATAGACTTCAGAATGTCCCCCGGCTATAGCTATTATCCATGCGTGGTAGGAATGACTCTGTGTATACTTTTTTCTTCTTCTCCTGGTATCACTTATCACTGGAAAGGAAACAGGGAAAGATTCAGTGAAGGTCTTCTTACTTAGCGAAGAAAAACCTAGAATCATTTATTTGCCGTGATCTCAGCCCACTATATTCATGAAAATATAAGTAGCGTCCTAAGTGAGAGGAGATTTCTAAGCCCTTTTCTTTCCAAACCTTATTCTGTGTTGTTTTCCAGCCTAACTCCAGTCCTTACAGTGTTGCCAGCCTCCCTCCTGACAACCAAGAAGATTTTGCAGTACTTTTTTCCTGCAGCTCATATTTCTACACAGAACTGTCCTCCATCCCACACCCCACTGCCTCACGGGGACTCTTAGAGCACACCTGACTCACCTCATGCCTCTACCTAAATTCACCACAGACAGCACAGATACGGAATTCACCGAGGGCTGTGAGTCTAGGTGCTACTGGGTCAGACCTAAAAAACCCTGGTAACCCAGAAAGAATGACCAAAGGGAAAATGACGGCTCCTGCTGTCTCGAACTTTACTTCTTCAGGTCATAAGTATTTCTCATGACTAAAAGACGGTGGCCACTTGTGTGGCCACTGCTAATAAGCCCATGAGTAAAATCTTTCCCTCATTTTATTGGGAAGATTTTCCACAGCTGAATCCCTATAGTAATATTATCTTAATATTCTGTTATCCCATAGTGTGTGTTAATAAATTTCTGAAGTCTAGCCTCCTTGTCCCAGCTGTAAAGAGTGCGCCTAAAATCGACATGAGAACGTCACGTAGTTTCTCCACCAACTTTAGGGGACGCCACCTAGAGTATTACAAATGGCTCCCTAAAGCAGCTATATATGTACAGCCTTCCAGCAACAGAGCTGAGAGGCTGGGGGTTACTTCACTCAATGTTGTTCCACCAGCTAAGTCTCAAAAGAAAGTCCTATTAAAAGGTTTAAAAAAAAAAAAAAAAAGAAAGAAGATACAAATGACCATATTAAAACAAATACATAATAATAATAAAAGGTCAGAGATAATCTTGGGAACAGAAATTTCTTCATCAAGAGACAAAATGTGCCTTTCTTGTTGCTATGGTTTGAAAGTGTCCCTCAAAAGTTCATGTGTTGGGGTTGGGGATTTAGCTCAAGTGGTAGAGTGCTTGCCTAGCAAGCCCAAGGCCCTGAGTTCAATCCCTAGCACTGGGGGAGGGGGGAGTTCACGTGTTATAAATTTAATCCCCAAATTCCTATGTTAATGGTATCTAGAAGTGGACCTTTGGGAGATAATTAGGATTAGATGAGTTCTGGCTGGCCCTGGTGGTGCAGGCCTGTAAATCCCAGCACTTGGGACGCTGAGGCAGGAGGAGCCTGGGGGCTACATAGGGAGTTCAAGGCCAGCCTGAACTATATAGCAAGATCCTGTCTCAAAAACACAAATGCCAAAAGGAAAAAAAAAAAAAAAAAAAAAAAAAGATCAGATGAGTTCCTGGGAGTAGAGTCCCCACAGTAACATTAGTGGCTCTACAGCAGTGGTGGCAAACGATGGCAGGCGTGCGCAGTGGGCTGTTTGTATCACTGAAAGCTCTAAAAGGTTTGCTGTCCCTGCTCTATAGGAAAAGTGACACCTGAACTGGCATGTCACTCTGTCTTGCCATGTGATGACACAGCAAAGGACCTCACCAGATGCTGAGCAGATGGGGGCACCATGTACCTGACCTTGCAGGCTTCACAGCCATGAGTCAAATGCATTTTTCTCTTCATAAATCATTTGGTCCCAGGTATTCTGTATGACCACTGAAAGTGTACTGAGATATCTCTTAATGGACACTCTGAAGGCCAACCGAAGGGTTTTCTAAACAGCTGGAAAAAGGAGCAACTGCAAAAAATGCAAGACTCCCAGCTGGGCCTGGAGGCTCAGCATTGTAATCCCAGCACTCTGGGAGGCCGAGGCAAGAGGGCTGCAAGTTTGAACCCAGCATGGACAACTTACCAACTTAGCCAAGACCTTGTCTCAAAATTAAAAAATGGGCTGGGATACGGCTCAGTGCAAAGGTTCTGGGTTCCTTCCCCAGTACTGAGGCAGGAGACTGGGGCACAGTAAAGTGACTTCGGGGAAGTGGACGTGACCTGTCAGTTACAAAGTTCTGCGAGACACGCACAGAATAGATCCCAAAGCCCCGTGTGTGGAACCAATCAGTTCTTCTCAAGGGAACTCGAGCAGGTTTCTGATAGGATGGCCTAGCTCGGACGTCAGCCTGAGGAGCGGAGGGTGCGAGAGATGGCGGCCGGGGGGCTCTCGGCCACTCTGCTCTCTCTCATAGTGGTCCCCTCTCACCTGCAGACTGTACTTGTTTTCCTACTTTTAATTGGCCCACACTCATTCTGCAGAGCATGTTTCTTTTCTTTTCCTACCTTTTATAAATGTAGAACCTTGCTACATTTTATGCTTGCTTTGTCCATTGTTTTATTCCGGATAAGAACACAGAAAATATGACTAGAAGGAGACTCCAGAATCCCAGAACCCAGTAAGAGTATCACACACACACACATAAAACAAAACAAAACAAAAAAGCAAAACTCCTGAACCAGCCTCATCTCCCACCTCTCTCCCCATACAGGAAAGCTACAGCCAAAACGAAAGGAACAAAACCTGAGCTATGGTCTCTCCGCACAGTTTCCCCACTCCGGCAGACCATGTAAACCTACTAACAATCGGGCTTCATTCTTCCTGTTTTTAACTGCCTTGTTTATTTGGGTGACTTCGCTCTAGGAAAGAAACATGCAGACACGAGTACATACACACACACTTACACACACATACTGCTTTCCTTAATAGATCGCAGCGAAAGTATCCTCATTCTCTAGAATGTCTATGATCAAATGGCATATAATTATGTACTTGGTTCCTATATGGATAACCTTCACCCTTTTAAATCTCTCTGATATACAGGTACTAACGTATCTCCCTACAGATCTATGTGTGCGGTGCTGGGGACAGAGCCCCGGCCTGGTACACGCTCGGACAGTGCTCTGGGCAGGAGAGTTGGGGCCTGAGATGTTGCTCTGTGAAGCAAACCTCAGCCAACCTGAGATTCCTCATCCCACATCGCAGGGTCACCAGACCAAAAAGGATAAGCAAGTCACAGTTGTAATGTGTGAAAAGAACCTGGAAAAGAGGGAGGAGGAAGGGAAAGGGAGGGAAAGAGAAGATTCAACATCCACCATGACCGTGACGCAGGGAGAGTCTATGATGCGCGACTGACCTGTTTTCCTTATCACGCTGACCTCCTCACTGAGTGACACCAGCAGGGCCCAAATACAAGGCAGAGAGAGTCACACCTCAGAGCCACTACTTCTGGAGAACAACGTCGCTGTATCCTGAAAAAATGAGAGAGAAGGTGATGCAAGAGGGGTTGAGACCAGAAATGATCCTGCCTCTGCATAATGTCCTCCAGTGACACTACCAAGAGTCGCAAACGAGGACAGGAGCCAGGCCCACCTGCAGTTACAAGCAAGCTGACACTGGATGCCACCCAGAGTGGACACATCAGTACCCAAGCAGACAGGACGCCGCCGCTCCCGAGCAGGTTCTGACAAGGCTTAAGGGACAGCAGGTGGAGCCTCAACCCCCCAGACAGCATATTGCTGGTGGACATTGATGGTCCTCTGGGTTACAGGGAAAAGTGAGATGGCATTCAGTGCATCGGAAAAGGAGAGGCTGGGCAGGCTGGGAGAGTGCTGGGTAATCCTAGCACTCAGGAGGCAGAGGCAGGAGGATCCTAAATTCTAGCCCACTATTTTCCTGAGTGAGGGGGAGGTGCCTGTGACACGTCAAATAGGACCAAATATGCGCCTTGTCCCTTCTGGAGGAGGATGCCGACAGCATAGCTCACTACACGTGCCCCTGTGGGTCTGAGTGTGCTCTGGGTTGCCAAGGGCCCCATGGGTCCTGAGCTGGCCTCCAGACTGTCTGAGGCGGAGGCTCAGGAGCAGAAAAGGCGCTCAGGGGGAGAGAATTTGCCTAGCATGGGGCTCCAGCCCCAGAGCTCAAAGGAGAAAAGGGAAGAAGTAGGAAAAAGTCCTGCCGATAACACTTGTTGGGAAGCAATTGCCTGTCATGTTTTCTCACTTTTATCTGCTTTTGGGGTGTCAGGAGATGAGCTGCCCAAGCGTGTCACTCGGCTACCAATCATCCTGTCTCTTCCGCTGCCTGCACACTTTGGGCAGTCTGCCTGCAGCTACACGGGCCTGGTGGGGTGAGAAGGTGCCATGGCCTGTTTATCAGCAGCATCTCCTCTGACACCAGGATGTGCCCATAAGTTTCCTCTCTCTACACTTTACTGCTTCAGTTTTCCACTTTTAGTTAGTGCTCTTCTCTTTTCAAAAGTTCTTTTGATTTTAAAATAACAAGAAACAGAGAGTAGCTGGGTGTGATGGTGCACCCCTGTAATCCCAGCACTCTGGGAGGCTGAGGCAGGAGGATCAAAAATTTGAGCTCAGCCTGGGTAACTTAATGACTTAGCTGACCCTGTGTCAAAATTTAAAATAAAAAAGGGGCTGGAGATAAAGCTCAGTGCAAAGGACCTGCCTTGGGTTCAATCTCTAGTACGCACAAAAAAAAACAAAACAAAAAGACAAGAAACAAACAAGAAGCAGCTCATTCATGAGGACAGTCTCCAAATGTGACATGGGGACCCTAAAGCCGAGTGGCACCTGACACCCCCCCATAGTCACCACGTTTCTGAGGGCAGGAACCTCCTGAGAAGCTGATGAAAGTTCTGGGGACCCCAATGCACATGCTCTACATGAAATATGCATACTCTACATGTGATATTTCCCTCCTAACAGGGGGCTCCAGGAGCCCAGAAACCCACCCAGGCTGCAGAGGGGGGGTCTTTGTTTCACGTGATGTAGGACCATCTTCTGTTAAACTGTGAATCATGTCAACTCTGTTAAAATTCTCATGCACCTTTCAGAAGTGCACAAACTTTAAAACATCCTCCCAGATCATCCACCTATTTAACCTTGTAGATAGCTAATGAGAATTTAAATGCTGTTTAAGAAAAAGACTTTCCTTCTGTTTTTATTCATTTTTAAATTAATGGGGGGGGCTCCTAAGGGTATAGCTCAGAGATAAAAGGCCTGCCTATGTATATGAGGTGCTGGGTTCAATCTCAGGCACTGTAAAAAAAAAAAGGAAAGCAGATAAAACACATATATATATATACTTAAAAAATTAATGGTAGATTTATTATTAAGAAAGAAGAGGGCCGTGGATTTAGCTCAGTGGTTAGAGTGTTTGCCTCGCAAGCATGAGGCCCTGAGTTTGATTCCCGGTACCAAAAAAAAAAGAAAAGAAAGAAGAAAGTCTTGGCCAGGCATGACGGCATAAACCAGTAATCCCAACACTCAAGAGGCTGAGGCAGGAGGGTCATGGAGTTTGAGGACAGACTGTACTACATAATTCAAGGCCAGCCTGATTACATACTGAGGTCCTATCTCAAAAAAAAAAAGAAAAAAAATCCAGAAAGGTGAGCCCATGCTTTTTTTTTTCCCTTAGAAACTATTAGGATCTCCAAAGAGCTAAAATTATATATATACCTACCCATACTTTTACAAGCAAACAATAAAGCAAAATCCATGGTTTGGAGTCATAGACAAATGCCTGGAACTGAAATTTTCCAGACTATGGCTAAAACTCCCATTAAAATTTAGACCTAAAAAAATTTTAGATCTGTTTCCTCCTCTCATTTAAGATACAGCACTTTAAAAGAAAAAAAGTTTACCAGTAGCTGCTCCCTCAAAAACATGGAGAAGAACCAAGGCAGGAACAGAGCAGAGTGGCCAAGGTGTGATGCTTGACTTTGAAACCTCATCCTTTGACCTTGGATATGAAGGATGTGAACACTGAGAACCTCTTCCAATTAAGCGTAGTAACAGCAGTCACTACCCTACGTGCTGTAGGATCCGAGAGGCCTAAGAAACTCACAGAACTTGCAGAGTGGAAAAGTACAGGGCAGTTTTTGGAAGAAACTTCAAGATACCCCTTACCTCCATCACTACTGCCTCAGGACAAAAAAAGAGAGAGAGAGACTGTTTATGCTCCTACAGGTGAGACAGAACAAAGCCAGAGTGAGAGAGTCGGGGGAGGGTCCAGGACGCTGACTGCTTTTCCATTTCCACAGGCTTTGCGCAAAGCCAGGTGGCAGAATGTCCTGGAGAGGGCAGAGTCCCCTTGAGAGGAGGAGGGGTGGAGGGCTGGCTCTCGCCGGAGAGATAAGGGACAATACCATGGAAAGCCAGAGAGAGAAGATTAAGGGTGCCTGTCTCCAGGTCCGGCGAGATAGCAAGGAGGAGATGAAAGATAAAAAGGAAGGTGCTTTAGGAGCAAAGGGCGGCATCCCAGCTTCTTACAAACCCCGGGGTTTTTGAAGTAAAACTAAAACCTGTCTTCACTTCAGGCCCCCAGGAAACAAGGAGCAAGCTGAGACGCCTAGGACGGTGGCAAAGGCCCTGACTTCCCGACACCTGGCTAGGATGGTGAAGTGCCTGCAAATGAGCACAGCTGACCAGGACGGCCAAGGGAGGACAGAGGGGCGCAGATGCTAAGATGGTCTGAGCCACATGCAGCTTGACAGGACAGGCCAGGGGACAGAACCAAACCCGAATGGCTCGGCCGCCCTCCTCCCGCCTGCAAAGCCCGGGGCGGAACTGCCTGTTCTGACTAGGATGGCCCTGCCTGTGCTCTGAAGGCTGAGACAGCTGGAGTGACGGCTCTGAGTTCCAGGAAGTTGATGTGTTTCTTGGCTTAGGGTGTGGGCTATGCCTTGGATAGGGCGGCAACCTGTGAAAGTCACCCGTCCCTCCCTGCCTGCAGCCAGCACGGGCCTTGGTAAAGTGGAGCCTTAGAGCATCACGCAGCACCTTCCAGCACCAAGCACATTCGGCAACTGGGCCCCCCAAGCAGCTCGGAAGGGCTCCCCTATGCCCAGGCCATACTCAAAAGAGAAGTACGGGGCAAGAGGCGGGGGGAGAACCCTAGAACCCAAGAGGGCTATGTGAACTTCCTCACTGGTTGGCTTCTGAGCCCCAACACAGTTTCCCTAAGAATAGAGGAAACAGTCAAGCTCTCTAACCTCCACTGGAGGGTCTTCGCGCTTTGGCTGAAGTTTATCTTCGGACTCTGTTGGCCACCAGTTGCCATGGTTACCTCTGTTCAGTTCTTTCTCTCAGAACTGCACTCCTGGGACAACATCCTGCGTGGCCACTATGCACATGACGCCTCCCTGATCCCCGATCCCTGATCCCTGATCCAGGGCTCCTGGTTCCAAATCCTAGCGCTCCCTACCTCTGACTCTGTCATTGTTGCACTGGTACCACACACAAAGTATACTGTCTCACTTCATCTTCACAATGACAAGGCTGAAGATTAATCTAACTGTACAGATGAGAAAACTAAGGCTTAGGGGGTGGGGTCATTTGTCTCCAAAGTCCTGTGGTTTTGAGTGGGAAAGCATAGTAAACTGTTTCTGAACTCAAGTGTTTCTTAGACAAAACGTGTGACCCTGGCAAGGGCTCAGGAGCACAGATGCCCTCCCGTAGCCACGTCCTCTGACTTCTCACTATCTTGTTCTGAGTCACTTCTGCCCTTCCAGACACTTAGGGCTGGGCTTGCCATTCCCACCTATTTCTGGACAGGGAAAAGGACCCCCACAGGCACAGTTCCTCCGGCAAGAGGTGGGCCTGGACTTCTACCTCTGCAGAAAAAAATTCACTGTGGCAGGCAAGGGTCTTGAAGTACACAGCGTGGAGGCTTTCAGTCTACACCCTCATATTCTAGAAGTAGCCAGGTCAGGAGGCTAGAAGGAAGCCCTGAGGCTCGGCCTGAATCCCAGACAGCCTGGTCCTGTCCAGTGGCTGAGGCAACTGGTCCACCAGCATGACACAGACATCCAGGTTGCCTCTGCTTCCATGGAAATTGTGTGCAGACTTTAAGCAAGAGGGGCCCACACTTTGGGTCCTGGTGTGTATGTATGTGTGCACGTTGGAAGTGGGGAGACGAGACAATAAGCTCAAAGCCAACAAAGTGCATGTGCATGTTCGAAGAAATGGGGGACAGGAGGCAGGTGGCAAGTGTCTAGAATGCACAGATGAAAAACTAGGCAGATGAAAAATTCTAAGTCTGAATCATCCACAGTAATATCACAGCACTTCTTTGGAAAGGCAACTTCTTAGGCCCCACCCCAAGCCTACAGATCAGAGTCCCTTGGAAGGGGGCCCAGCTGTCCAGTCCTCAGGGCCCTCCTGGGGATCCCACCCAGCCCTAGAACCAGCTCAGGAAGAAGGGTAACAAAATCAAGGACACCCTGGAAAATCTTCCCCTGAAAGCCACTGGTCTATCGCAACCATGAGCAAAAACCCAAGGCACCGGAGCGGTGACCCAGATCTTAATTCTAACTTTGGCTTTACTTACCACAGTGAAAATAAGTTAATAAATAGGAGACAGGGAAAGGGATTCATCTCTGCCAGGTCTATTTCTAGCTTAGGCCCAGTCTGCAGTGCATGGGTGGCCAAACCTCTTGGCCTGGGCCTTCACACAGCTCTGGAACCTAAATGCCTCATCTCCAGGAAATGGCATCATTCAAGTCTACGCTTCTCCCTGAAAAGCTCTGTGGAGGGTAACAGAATGGCCTCTGAACTCAAGCCCTTCCACGAGGATCTCTGGTGGCCCTTGAGGTGGAGAAAAGAGTGACATGAGATGATTCCCAGAAGGCAACCCAGGCTTCCTCCCACAATGTTCAGAACAACTCAGCATCTACTGCAGCATACTCTACATGAGGCCTGGGAGGAAGCAAGAGCAGACGGATCATTCCCACCCTCTGGACCAGCTGCTCTCCACTCCGATCACATCAGCCCAGGCTGCCTAAAACTCATGGCAATTCTCCTGCCTTGGCCTCCTGAATGCTGGGATTACAGGCATGCACCATGCCCAGCTGCCCTAGAGGTCTTTTTTTTTTTTTTTTTTTTTTGGGTACTGGGTATTGAACTCAGGGCCTTGTGCTGGCTAGGCAAGCATTCTAACCACTGAGCTAAATCCCCAGCCCGTGTCCTTGAGGTCTTGACCCAGAGGATTTTACCAGGAATAACACAAATGGCTGAGCCTCTTTTTCAATATGAGTGTCCATAAAGTCAGGTGTGGTGGTGCATGCCTGTAATCCCAGCATTCAGGAGGATGAGGCAGGAGGAATGCCGAAAGTTCAAGGCCAGCCTGGGCTACATAGTGAATTCAAGGCCAGTCTGAGCTACATTAGCAAGACCCTGTCTTGGGGAAAAAAAAAAAAAAAAAAGGAGTGTCCATAAACCGGGCATGGTGGGGCATGCCTCTCATCCCAGAACTTGGGAGGTTGAGGCAGGAGGATCACCAAGAGTTCAAAGCCAGCCTGAACTACAGAGGGAGCCCCTGTCTCAAAAAACAAACAAACAAACAAGAAATTTAATAAAAGGAGTGTCCGTGATCCTTAGGTAAAGGAACACTTGTTCCTTTTAAAAATCACATGAATGCTTTAATTGCCACGTTAAATTCAACTTGAGCAGGGCAGCAAGGTATTGACTAGGAAGACAACCTGTGCCTTCCAAACCTGTCAGTCTGATCAAACCGCATAGTGAAAATGTGAACTGCTGGGGGTAGGGGCGCAGCAGCTCACGGCAGAGTGCTCGCTTAGCATAAGCAAGCCCCTGGTTTCCAGCTCCACTACCACAAAGATAAACAACATGTTAACTCCTGGAGTGGAGGGTTTTCTGGTGCACGTTGGACCAAACCACCATGACGGTCATCTTCTCCCTGCCTCTCCACGGGGCTCTCTGCTTTTTCTGAGGAAGGAAATGGGCCGGGACTTGATCACAAGCCTTTCTGTTGGTGCACAATGGCTGGGACGAAGCTGACTCTGTTCCTTGTAGCTCTTCTCCAGGGAGCACATCTTACTGACAGGCTCTAACTGCTGCCAGATTCGAGAGGCTGAGATGCAGCTGCCACCTGGCAGCCATTTGTCACGCAGTGCCCTGCTCCCCCAGGAGGGGGACACGGGCAGCCCTTGGCGCCCAGCTGTGGGAAGAGCAAGTCCCTGGCCCTCTCCCCAGGCAGGCCAGACTTTTCTAAACATTGTTTTTCTGCTTGGCCAGTAGGACCTGGTATTTCATCACTTTCTTGCCTAACTTAGCAGAAACCTATATGGCTGTCTAGTGTGCTCGACGCAGCTGGGGGCAGGAGAGGGGATGAATGGCCAAGGTGGACTGCTCCTGAACGAGGAAGTACCCACGCTGGACAGAAGGGGCAGAGGGAGACAGGGCGCCCTCATTTAACCCAGGGCAGGGCAAGGTCTCCTGGGCTAGGGCAGGGGCTAAGTTTAGCAGCCTCGGGCTGCACTCCACTTTAAGATTTGCTCTGCTGCCTTATCAAACAGATAGAGATTCAGGAAAGGATAAGGAGAAGCCTCCATCACACACCTGGGCTGAGGAATTTGAAACTGGAAAATGGTATCGTTGTAAGTAACAGCAAAGAGGATTCAAGTTAGTATATCAGAAGTCTGCTGTGTATCCAGTCATGTTTCTTCTGGAGAATAACTAGGCTACATTAACTATGGAACATGGACTCTTGTGCCAGAAAAGTGTTAAGGGACTTTACGTATATTTAATCCTTCTGAATTCCAGTAAGGCAATCATTAGGTTATCTGCTAGCTACTGCACAGCTCTGAAAGGGCCAGGCCAAACCCCTAGCCTGGGGTTATCTCGTACCTTGTGCTGCGCCACCAACAACATCACTGAAAACCACCCAGAAGAGGGCGATGAGCAAGCTAGGGCCCTGGGAAAGCAAGGCAGGAAAACCGGAGAGGGCTGATGCCCTGGAGATGCTCAGCCATTAAGAGCAAGACCAGCAGACTCACAAGACCTGGCTACAGACGCTGCAGAACTAGAAGCAGGGCGCACTCATCCCACAGGTCCATGGGCCAGAAATGAGGCTTGGTGGGAGGCACAAGAAGCGCTGGAACTCAGTAATTCTTTAAACCAGGCCTCTGAACAACTCCAACGGCCCTCGGGTGGAATGAGGCCCGGCAGGCAACAAGCGTGGGTGTACCTGCTTCTGGGTGTACTCAACTAACAACAACAGAAACAGTCTCGTAGCAGGAGACAGACCCCGTTAGGTGACTCTTCCGACGGCCAGACTCAGGACTTGTAAGAGGATGACTCCCTTCTCACAGCACTGCCAGGTTCAGAAGCGCACACGGGGAGAATAAGCATCGCAGCGTACGCTACAGAGCACGCGGCCCAGAGTCCTCAATCTTGATCTGGGAGCTCAGTTTGCCACCAATGCAGCCCCTTAACTCTGAGCTTCAGTTCTCCTACCTGGCAAGAAACTGATTTATTAAAATACATAGCAAACAGTGAGACACCCTCTAGTCTGAGCTATCGACATTATGTTGCTTCCCTAGCAACATTCCAGGTGACCTCTGGGGCTGAGTCCTCCCACCTCCCCAATCTGCCCACCAGCTTCCCTCACTGGATTGCCCAAGCTTTGAGGGTAGGAGCCCAGCTTATGATCTTTGTTTAAAAAAAAAAATTCCCGCCCCAGCCCACAAGTTGGATAATTAAAAATAAATATAAGTTGGCTTATCACAAATGCAATCCCACTGACAGTAATGAGCAGAACAGCTGTTGACACTGGTTGTTCTGTGAGGCGAGCAGGAAATAAAACCCCCGGGGCTTCAGCGGCTGCTGAAACAAATCCTGGTCAGCTCCACGTTCATCTAATCAAGGAAGTACACACTCCTGGCTCCTGCAAGGAAGGCTCTTTCTTCCCTGTCTTCCCAGCACTCGCCTCTCCCCCAGCTGCAACACCTGAGTCTTGTGCTGCCCCAGACTCAGGCAGCGGGACTGTGGTCACTGGACGGTTCGGACACTTCTCCAGAGTGGGCCTGAGTATCTTTAGCCACACTGACTGCTTCTGGGAAGAAAGTGGGGTAAAGTTCAGTAGCAGTTTGCAGGGTTTTGGGCAACATCCTGCAACTCTTTCACGGCCCCTCGAGGTCTCAGGCTGGCCTTTCCGACATCATGGGGAAAGGGAGCAGCAGAAAGGGAATCTCCGCTCTCCCCCTGAGGAGAGCCCGGTGCAAGCTGAGCAACCCCAGGGCAGGTGGTTAACCTCCCAACAGGTGGGGCTGCACATTCCCCGAATTCAGGGCACTTGCAGGATGACCCTCCCTGGAAAACCAAAATGATTCTGTGGAAGATAAAAGAGCTGTCTGAATTGCTCCTCCCCCAACAGCTTCAAGAAGGCAGCGGAAGAGGGAGTTTGCATCTCTCTTCACCCACTGGAAAAGTGATCCGCTGTGGTCAAAATTTCACAGCGGGTAATCAGACATTACCAACCATCAGCTGAGCATGACTGTGCCGGGGAACTGCTCCCGGAGCACAGTGCGCTGCCCGCTGTGCACGGAACCACCCCAAGTCTGCCTCTGAGAAAACTACTCACCAAGCATCTTCGAAGGCAAACAAATCTAAGTGTAAGAGTGCATCGCAAATCGAGCAGCCAAAAACACTAGCAAGCACATATCTTTCTTGCACTGAGCAACCAAGGGCAGCAACAGGGTAAGATGGCAGCCTGTTGGGGGCCCAACAGGAACTCCAGCTCTGGCTGGGACTGGGGGGGTTACTGTGGCCCTGGAGGAGTCTGAGGCTCTGGGCCTGATGCATGCTGGGGAGGGAGGGTGATTAGTTCACACAACTGCACTCCCCGGGGGTCTAATCGCACTGTTGCACCATCGACACCAGGGCCAGGGTCCCTCCTTCCCTCCCCACCAGCCTTAGGTCCCTGGGGCACACTGGCTCCAGTTGCAGGGGACTGAATTCCCACCATGTGCTGGACTCGCCTGGGCTCTGAAATGTGAGTTCATATTCTATAATCCTCACCTTGAGCACACAATCCCTTCGCGACTCCCTAAACTTCCCCCAAATGTTACAAAGGACAGGAAGAAAAACTAAGAAAGAAGCCAGGCATGGCGGCACAAGCCTGTAATCTCAGCTACTCAGAAGGCTGAGGCAGGAGGGCAGAAAATTCAAGCCCAGCCTGGGCAATTTAGGAAGTCCCTGTCTCAAAATGCAATTTTAGAAAGGGGCTGGAGATGTAGCTCAGTGTTAGAGCACTTGCCAAACACGCATGAGGCCTTGGGTTCAAATATGCATATGCATAAAATAAAACAAAATGAGAAAAGAAAAACTAAAAAGGTAACTCCAGTGGGACGAGTCCCTTCCCTTAGGCTCTCTCATACCCGAGCAGTAACAATTTGGGTAGCACTGAAAACACAGGACCTAAGAGAAGATGGGCATCCGGGGATGCTTGGAGCGCCAAGGAGTCCCAGCCACTGTGGACAGGGCCACCTGCACGTTGATCTGTCCAACCCAAGGACAGCCACACGCTTCCTACCCGGTCCCCATGGGCCAGATACCTTGACAAAGACAAGGTCTGCAGCACGCAGACCTAATACCCGGGTTAAAGCCAGTCGACAAGAATGGACGCCAGGTGAGCATTCCCAAACAAAAAGATTGCCCTCTGCCAGGCTTTTGGTGATACGAAATTTTCTAGCATGTTTTGAGGATTCCAGTCCTGCTTCTCAAATAAGAGTTCAACTCACAAGCATAAAACCAAACCATCTCTTGCTCACACCCTTTTAATTTAGTTGAATGCATGTGATAAAGGCACTTACTCTCCTGTTGTTCAAAAGAACATCCTTACTCTTTCCTTTTATCTTCCCTTAACAGTTTGCTATCCTATGACAGGAGCGGCCTAACTTCCAACAGTCCACACTTTTATCTCCTGCTGACCAGCAGGCCAAGGGCTGGACTTCCTGCAGCTCGCCTGGAGGGGCTGTTGGGCTTGTTTCAAGTGCCTGCCTCCCGAGCTGCCGCTCATGGCTGAGCAACACCTCCCAGTGTCCACTTCAGCTCTGACCTCACCAGCTCACAGCTCAACAGGGCAGCAATTCCTGAGTCCGGGGAGGGAGAGCTGAGGTGTTTCTGAAAGAGCTTACTTTCAAGGCTCACTTATAGATTTGCTTTCTCTCCGCAGCAAATACAAGAGCTATCTCCCTCAAAGTCCAGAAACCCCACATGTCAGGTACAGCAAGTGGCTCAAGCATAAACACAGTGTACTGTGCAGTCTTAAAGCACCTCAGGAGTACAGAATACTGTCCTCTAACCCCAGACTCTGTCTGCGGGATGAGGACAGACTGCGATCTCTGATGTCCCTCCAGCCCTAACACTGTACTCAAGACTCAACTGTTGGGGTGCCTGGGTGTTTTGAGGTCCAGTCCAAAATCACTTGCATCTGTCTAGCATTAAAAGTTTTCCTGTGAATATCCAGGACTCAGGATAGCAGCAAAAACTAATTCATTCTCTCCCCCGCCCCTTTCCTTTCTTTCATATTAGAGACTGAACCCAGGGGTGCCCTACCGTGGGGCTATAGCCCCAGCCCTTTTTACTCTGAGAGAGGGTCTCACTACCTTGTCCAAGCCAGCCTGGCACCTGAACTCCTCCAGTCCCAGTCTCCTGAGTAGTTGGGATTACAGGCAATACCCACTTCTTTGTGCATCAATCAGGGCAGTTGTGCGGCTGTGTGAATCACTTAGGGGATGTGAGGAACAGTGGCAATTTACCCTCAGAGAACAGAGGCCCTGACTCCCAGAACTCCTCCCACACAAGGCAAGAGTTCCATTTTCTTGGCATCTCAACAGGATACATGAGGTTAATGGGTTCAGAAGATGATAAAATCAGGGGTTTACAACAGTCCCCCCAGATGAAGTTCTTTCTAGGGGTGTAAAGATTATTTCCAAAATCAATTAAGAGAAACTTCCTCACTTCAACACTCCTTAACCACTCGCAGGTAAGGGGGCTGGGTGGGAGAAAGGGGATGGGGCACTGGGGCTGGGCAGTGGGGGGCCAGGCTGTAGAGACACAGCAGGGATGAGCCACAGACCAGGCTCTTGACAGGCTGAGATTGCAGTATCATTTCCTACGCCAACACTCCAGAACATTATTTTTTTTAGAACCTTTTTAGTCAGGCTAGGGAACACAGGAAGACAGAATGTGGAGCCCCCGGAGGAGCTGTGCCATCTCATACACAGCCTGGGACTCTTGCCTTCTGTGCGGTCTCTCTCCCAAAAGCACAGAAGCAGCGTCAGGGCCACGGGTGAACAGAAGCCAGCTAACCGGTTCACCCCACCAGCCAAACGGCAGGCACCGTTCAGCACCCTCAATTTCCTCCCAGCCATGAAGTCAGGAACAACCTGTACAGACAAAGAAAATAGAAAACTTGCGAAACAACGGCATCCACAGGGTTTGCTGAATGTGCCTGAGGAAACTTTTTCAAAGCTCTTGACTCTGGAGAGAAAACACAGTCTACCTCATCCAGGGGAACGCATGCACGCACATACTCAACTTCAGGCTCTGCTAGCCCCACAACCAAAACCGGGAAGTCAAAATATAATTCAAGAAAATGGCATCAGGTATTTAACTGGGTTAGAATTGTGACTCACATATCTCCATAAAGTATATTACAAGCCAGTGACAGCCTGGTGTGTTCCTGATCTGGATACAGAATTTTCCTAAGGCAAAAACACAAAACACAACAGAGGTCTAACAGATTATACAACTGCCTATCTGGCCACCGTGAAAATGCTATTTACAGGAAAGACAGGGATTTAAGAAAAAAAAGCTCACAGCCAGGCACGGTGGCACACACATATAATCCTAATAGTTGGGAGACTGAGGCAGGAGGATCACTGCGAATTTGAGGTGAGCTTGAATTACATAGTGAGAACCTGTCTCAAAAAAACCAAAAACAAATAGAAACAACTCACCAGCTCTGTATCGCTTGTGGTTAACCCTTAATTCTGTGCCCTGGCCAAAGAAAGAATAATCCTTTTAAGGTTTGTCTCACTAGAAACTACTGCTGTATTTTTTTGTTTGTTTTGTTTTTCTGAGACAGGGTCTCACCATGTAGTTCAGGCTGGCCTTGAACTCACTATATAGTTCAAACTGGCCTCAAACTCATGGTTATCCTGCTGTCTCAGCCTCCCGAGTGCTCGGCTTACAGGTGTGTGCTACCACACCCGGCAAGAAACTACTAATTGCGGCAATGACTTTTTGTATCCTTCTGGCCAAGACTTGTTTTTAATGGAATGAGAGTTTGGAAGGTGGATATATAAAGTAATCCGAGTTCACCTATGTCCTGTGAAGGTTCCGAAAGTACCATCCTACTAGTCCCAATCACATATTCCATACAACCCAAAGTTATAGCCAAATATTATTATTCACAATCACAGCGTTAGGCAAATGTTCATTTTTTTTAAGATTTAATTTTTTTTTAAGATTGTAGAAAGAAAACAAAGGGACACAGTAATGTTGTCAACACCACCAGGCCTTAAAACTTGTAGGTCTTTGCACTCATTTATGATGCTCGGCTTCAGCCACCAAGCGCTTGTTTGATTTAAAGGGGGTGGGGTCTTTTTGAGTTGCTGCAGTTGGAGTTCTCAGCCTATCCCTGCAGCTTTAGGAGTATATCCGATCCAAAGCCTGAGAGAGCCCAGAAAAGCATGCCTTCTCTACAAGGTGCTAAAATTAGTTGTGTAAAGGGCCCTAAACTGTTTCTGTGCCCCAGACGGATGCCAAGACCTGGCATCAGCACGGAAACCAAGATATAATGACGGTCATCCTCAGGCACTAGAGTCCACTGAGGTTCCAGGTGTCACATCCACCAAGAGGTGGTGGCTCAACGCCAGGGGCTCCCGGGCTGGGGAGCCAGGAGACGCAAAGAAAGAGAGTCCAGCCCAAAGCAGGCGCGTGAGCCAAACACTTCAAAGCTCCGGGCCCTCCAGAGGTAAGAGGCACTGATGACCGCAGTAGGGCAAAGGCAAACCTGAGCTGGAAGAAAGGGCCGGCTGCAGCCCACGCTGGGGGCTGGAAGAGTGTGCAGAAAGTACGAGTTTCTAAATGCCTCCATCTTCACCTTCCTCTGATGAAACGAGAAAAATTAGATCATTTGTTGTGTTTCTCACAATGCTGAACAACTTCAACAACAACTTTTCCCCTCCTTGTTAAAAAGCCTCCCTTTAAAATGAGACGATGAAGATAGTGGACGGCTGAGATTGTTTGTACATGCCCTCACTTGGCAGAGGGCAAAATGGCGACCCTGTGTCTAACTGCAAAGGCCCAGCCTCCCGGGAGCCCAGAGTCAGCAGAGCTGGGAGCAAGGAGGGAGCGGGGAGTAGGGGAAACGGCAGGGATGGGGCTGGCAGAATGGTGCGAGGCCAAGGTTCCATCCGCAAGAGATGAACTTTATTCTGCCACTGTGGAAACTTACCCCCCGCCCCCAGCCTGGGGGGAAATAATTATATTCACGTTTTTAAAAGCTTTTGCCAACAGTTTTAAAAAATGGATGATTAGAGGCACACAACCCAGTCGGGAGGTGGCTCTGGTGGGTGTGGGGGCATCAGAGAGGGAGAACCGAGAGGAGTAGGCCAGCCTGGCCACGAGGGGCAGGGCCGTGTCCGGATGACCCTGGGCTGCCTGCGTGTCGCAACCCCATGGATACCGAGGCAGTTAACGAGAAACTTCCTCCCGCAGGAGAGAGTAAAGAGCAGACAGTGGGATACGACTGGTTATGGACAGCAGGATTAGGAAAAAAGTTTTGTTTGAATGAAAACCTACAAATTTGTAAGTATCCACAGCCAGGCAGGAGCAGATGGGAAAAGCAGAAGGTCTGGGAGGAGCGGGGGAAGCAGGATCAGTGGGCTCTGGGGCACAGGAAGATAAAACGCTTGTGGTTAAACGTAACATGCATTTCACACAACCGTATAAATGTGTGTGCTGGGGCTGGGGTGCAGCTCGGTGGTCCAGCGCTTGCCTGGCACGTGCCCTGGGCTTAATCCCCAGCACTGTAATCAATCAGCCCATCGAGCAAACGCACTAATTGTCACATTGGACTCTACAAGAGTGAAACTGAACATCTTGAGCTGCTGCTGTGAGGAGATAGCACTTCAAAAGGCTTCACGGACAGAAGGACACAAGACCATGCAAAACTTCTCTACATATAAAACTTAGAAGAAAAAATGCACTACCCATTCTTTCTTTTGAAGAAACCATTCCATAAAATAGGTCAGATCCTGGATCGAACATATAATTGACTTGATGTGACCTCACATGGTACTCTCCAGTCGATGGACAGGTCAACGTGCCAGCTGCCAGCACATACAGAATGAATTGAGCTTTTTAAAACTTTATTTAAGTCTAACTTAAATTTAAACTGCTGCACATGACTAGTGTCTGTTGCCCTGAATAGGGTAAGTCTATGATACCTTTTTCCCCTAGTAACCTTGAGTTACTAGATTGTAGTCCCTCCTCAATGGTGTTTGTTCTCAGGGTTTTTAAACCCTGAGGTAGGGATAAAAACAGCCTAGGTTTTCCCTGCAGGCATACAAGAGAAGTTCTCAGATGTATCTGACTTCACTCAGTATTTATATATAAGAGCTTCAGTGAATAGAGGCAAATAACCCAGGAAACCAACAAGAGGGGGACACCTCCACAGCCAGCTGACCTCTCCCAGGTGAGTCATCCCCACCCTGCCCCATCTACCCCAAACCTGCTCAGACTCAGTCCCACCTCAGAGAGGAAGGCCACTGTGTGAAAGAAGGGGAAATTTTTATAAAGCGAGGTCATGTTTAAAAAGCAGCAGGTTAGGTGATGGGGGCATGACTCAGTAGTAGAGTATTTGTCTAGCATTGGAGGGGTCCTGGGTTTGATCCCCAGCGCTGCAAAAATAAAGTTTAAAAAAAGTAAAAAAAGTGATACATGTAAGCATTCTATGATACAATAACATTTATGGAGGAAGTCTAGAAGAGGTTACCTGAAATGAAGTATGTATTATGAGAATATGGAGACTTTTAAAGTGTGTATTTAATGTCCTTGGTAATTTTTTATCATTTAAAGTTAATTTAAAAAACATACTAGAAAATAATGTCAATCCTTAAGAGGCAGAGCTGCTCCCTGCCAGCCCTAATTTACGTGTGTTTAGGCGGCAGTTTATCTTGCGCAGTAAATGGGCTGAAAGCTACTAGGGGCAGCAGAGCTGAGCAGATGACAGAACGGCTCCCCCGATGAGCACAAGAGTCAGAGCCTTGATTTCTCTGGTTTTAGGGACTGAACCCGGGACCTCTTGCATGCTAGGCGAGTGCTCTACTACTAGGCTACATCCCTGGTCCTTTGGGTACCACAGTTGATCTTAGCCAAAACTCCAAGGAGCAATCCCAGCTCTGTTGAATCAGGACTGTCCAGGTTGGCCTCGAACTTGCCATCCCCGAGGAGCTGGGATTGCAGGCATGTGTCACCTCGCCTGGCCTCTTGAAATCTTTCGGTACTGATTTTCTACAGATTTTACCAGTTTTCCCAAAGGGTCTGCTGTGGTTCTGATCTTGAGAAAGGCCTGAGCCTCAGCAGAATGAATTCCACCTTAGGAGAGCTGAGGCACCCAACTGCTTTGGGTTTGGGTTTTTCCAATGCTGGGGATCAAACTCAGGGCCTCAGGCCAGGTAAGCATCCACAGTCCCCCAAAGGCTTCTACACTACTGTGGCTACCAGTGTCAGACAACAACTAGCAACACTGACAACACTAAGCCTGTAGCCTTCTCTTTTCTTGTGAAGATGTGATACAATGAAACACAGAATTCACTCCACCTCTCACGAAGATGTTTGTGTTGTAAACAAAGAAAGGTAATAAATAGGGGACTAAATCTTGTAAATGAAAGCTGAAACTGGGTGTGGTGGCGCCCTTCTGTAATCCCAGCACTCGGGAGGCAGAGGCAGGAGGCTCACCACGGGTTCCAGGCCAGCCCGGGGTGCACAGTAAGCTTAAGGCCAACCAGAACTACCTAGCGAGATCCTGCTGGTCTCATAACTAAGTAACAGAAAGCTGAGAACTGAAGCGGAGTCTCCGAAGCCCAGAAAAGCTCTGCTTACTTGAATTATAATCACATCAACTATAAAGTACAAGGGTCTCAATGGGGTAATGGGGAAAGTGTGCTTAAAAGGTGTTTGGGGGCAGGAGGCAGGTAAGCAGCCCTTGTTTTTTCTCATATGTTCTTTGATGAAGAAAAATAACCAGTTTTTTCTGGCCTTCAAACTGTTGAGTGATTTTAAAACTGTCTGAGAAAATAAATAATGGAACATGCAATTTCCCTTTCAGGTTAAAATACTCTACCCAAGTCCCTCAAGTCAATCTATCATTCTATCTTCCTCCCCATCCCCAGAGGCCCTCCTCCCCAGAGCTTTTTCACTGAGCTACATCTCTCCCTTTTTTTGACACAGGGTCTCACTGTCACTAAACTGCCCAGGCTGAGCTTGAATTTGTCATCCTCCTGTATCAGCCTCCCTATCCCAGAAATTATAGGGGTGTGCCACATCCTGGACTTCAAATGTTTTTTGATGATAAAATGCATGTCAGTTACCTCAATAAGTAATTACCGTTCTGCTACTAGACTGGAGTGGGGGAAACCATCCATGAGCCCACTACTAGAGGTGGGGGGTATATAAAGCAAGCATGAGAAGGTAAGAGAACTAAGTGTTGCCCATAGAATACTTATTTTAGGTCTAGAAAACGTGGAGACTGGTGTGTAGCCACCAATGTGGTAGACATGCAGAGGTACGGAAGTGAAAAGAGGCTGGAAGGAGCCGACACAGAGAAAGGACCAGGTGCTGCTGGAGGGCAGAGGATGATTACAGAGGGTGTGTGGGGGGGGCAAATTACGGGGAACTGGGAAAGCTGGGGTTGGGTCTGGGGCACTCAGGGGCTGTAGGCTCAGTGTAGGCTGAGAAAGATGATGTAAGAGTTTTCAAAAACCTGTTTGAACATGGCGTGGGACTGCAGGGCAAGGGAGACCTGACTAGAAACGGGAACAAAAGGGATGGGGAGAGAAAGGTAAACCAGAACAGCTTTCAAAGAAATGCAGGATCCTAGAGGCAGGTTGAGAGACAACGCAAAGAACAGATGGAGGCAAAGGCAAAGTCTCCCTTGGCACAGGAAAGTGGACCAGGGCACCGAACAGGGGCTTGGGAAGAGGTTTCAGGTGGTTTAGGATGGTTAGGGGAGTTGAGCTAAATTCTTTGTAAATGCTGCGGATGTGAAGCAGAAGGAGTCTAGGAGGAAGAGGTGGTGTGTGATTAGCTGAGGAGTGCTAGGGATGGACCCTTCAGAGGAGGGGGCCTGCTGCTGAGACTCAAGGAGTGGACACAAAGAACACTCCTATTAAGCCACAGGGACTGGAATAAGGGCGGGTGGGAGGTCCTGAGGTCCGGGGGTGGGGGAGATAAGTGGGAACACTCATAGCCAGTGGGCAGAGCCCTTTGCCTGAGTTCGGCCGAGAACAGAGCAGAAAGAGGATCCTTGGAGGGAGCCTAAGGAAGCCTCCTTACTGCCTGGCCTCAATCTTGAGCACACAGCAGGCACTCAAACGCTTGAGGGGAGGAAGAAGAGAAAGGAGAACTGATCACTTAAAAGAGCGGAGGACCCCAGGGAACTGACCAGGCAGTGCAGCGGGGGTCAGAGATAAACAAAGGCCTCCCTCCCTGCCAGCAGCCCTGAGGATGAAGCTGAACAGATGAGCAGCTCTCAGTTAGTTTAGGTATTTACAGCCACGTGACCTCAAGGTCCTCTCTCGTCAGGAACGGGTCCTGGGAGCAGCTAAGTGGCTCTCTGACCGCCCCTCCTCCTACTCGGCGTGCCTGTGGCATCCTGCTTCCTACTCTGGAGAGCTGGCAAGGAAAGGGAGGAAGGCTGCTATTTCAGATGGCTGCATCTCATATTCCAGTGGCCAGAGGCAAGCCTGTGACTTTCTCCCAGCTGATCTCCAACTCACACATGTAGCCCTCCTCCTAAACAGTAAGCAAGCGGATTCCAAGGGGCCAGCTCTCCCAGAGGCTTCTCCCAAAGCCGGCCTGAAATGGCTTTCCCATTTTCTTTTGGTGGCTTGGTGCAGAATGCTGCAGGAGACGCAAAGGGACCGACAGGGGTCCCGCTCGGGCATTAGGCCCGCCGCACACAGTGCTGCACTGCCGCCTGTGCCCACAGGTTCAGCTGGTCTGGGCAATTCTGCGTTCTGCTAGTGTGAGTTCAGCTGCCCTCTTTTAGGTCAGTTCTTTCTTCTTTCGTTGAGATTTGACTCAAGATCTCCCTCAATTACCTATACCTCTGTTTCATGGGAGATGCGGGAGATGCCTTTAAAACAACTGACGTAAATAGTCTCTTCTCTCTCCCGCTGATAGCTCTGTTCTCTACCACCTCTGTCCTGTCCATTACTAAAAGCCAAGACAAGCAATATTTCTCAAAGAAAACTTTTAGACTCTGAGTCTGAAATGTCAAAACCCCATGGTTAAAAACTGGCTCACAAAACTAAAAATTTCAGCAATTCGGGCATGAAATGTTATGTTCAGGGCTCTACAAAGCCTAGCAGCTGTTCCCAGCCAGCATGAAACCCAAAAGGGGAGATGCTATCTTTATCCTGCACCTAGAGTCAAAGCCGGTACTGTCCTGCCAAAGCTGCCAAGGAGCCGTCTCAGCGCTAGCCCGCTGAGCAGAGGAGACAAAGCGGGCAAGGAAACACACTGGCCGGCAAGGACACCTAAATAGCAACAAATAATAGACCCACCTGGAAAAAAGAAAAATGCAGTGAGTTAATCATTATAGATTTTAGAAGGAGGCAAAGAAACAAGTAGTTCCCAATGTCATTTGGAAACTCTCTTTTGATTGGTTCAAAATTCAAATGACTAGATTGCCTCTAACTCTCAAGTGGAAGGGAGAGAACCCTTTTATCCAGTTTCTTGGAAAACACATTTTCTCCATGAGAACTGCAGCCTGGCTCATAAAGACCTAAGAGGAACCTTGTTCAGTCCACCTGATGGAATTGAGCCTCGGATGGCAGATGGAGGAAGGAAAAATGAAAGACCAGAAAAGAATCAAAATGGAAGGGGAGGCCAACAGGGCCTCTCTCCTAAGCCTGGAGATTGCACAGTTAAATGAAGAAAATGTTCTCACAGTGAGTGTGACTGGACTATTGCAGGCTGAGAAACCATTTCCCACTAGCTCCTTGGTTCTGCCCCTAACAAGCCCGTTCTGCCTTGCTCAGTTTTAAAAGACCAGGCAAATTCTGCCTGGCCTTGCACCCCAGGATTGGCCAACACTGTCACCACCCCACCACACACATAAACCGCCAACGAATGAAGCTCGTGGTAAGAAGGCTGAACTTAAAACGCAAACTGTCACCAGCACTCCGCACTTCCTGCTAATTCTCACAGACTGTCTCCATTCAAGAAAAAATGAAAAAATTACCACAGGCCCAGAGCACTGCCACCCAAAGATCAGCAGGCTGAACTGCAAAACAGCTATGGAGTGAACGCTGAGGCCACGCGGCCTGGGTTCAAATCCTGCCTCTGCCCCTGGCAAGCTGTGCTAAGTGCCCTGATCTTTGGCACTGCCCTTAGATAGTGAGGGAACCTCTTTGTCCCTCGCTTTCCTTGGCTGTAACATGGGGACAATGACAATACCTGCTGCATGTGGTTGTTGGGGGAAGCACATGAGTAACATCTGTAAGGGACATGCAAGGGCTTGCTATGATCACAGATGTGCCCCTGAGCACACATTTCCTGCATGTGCACGCAAGCAAGTGCTCACCAGTGCTTCAGGCTGACGCACCAACAGTCCAACAAGTACTGAAGCGATTTGCTTCACCTAGGAAGTCACTCTCAAACTTTACGCGTGTGGAGCGCGTAGTGTGACAGATTCCTGGGCCCTGCCTTCAGTGCTTTTTCTGCGGTGCTGGGGACTAAATCCAAAGCCTCGCTCACCGTAGGCAAGCACTCTACCGCTGAACTATGCCCCCACCTTCCAAAGTTTCTGATGAAACCTGAGCAGGTCCTAAGAATCTGTTTCCAGCATGTTCCTGGTGCCCCTGCTGCCGCTGTGGGGACCAAACTTGGACAACTGCTGCTCAGAGCAACAGTGGGCTGATTATGTTCTAGACTTCGGACCTAAGCCTTCCCAATTCGTGAGCACACGGAGCCTTCCAGAGATGAAAGGCGTGAAGCAATGGCTCGCTGCTCAGAGAATAGCTGCATGTGTTTCCACACTTCCCAGAACTCCCTGACCGCCTCAGTCAGATGAGTTACGTGGCGAGTTCTGACGGCGCAATGGATGTGCGTCACTCGCAGCGGAAGTTTTCCAAAGCTGAACGTCTCACCTGCTGCTCTTTCCTGACTGCAGCCGCCTGGAAGAACATGAATGACAGGGAGCTCGCTGTAACGGGACCGTAGCCCGGATCCTGAGTCGCTGCTCAGGAGAGAGGGATGGTGGACAGCAAGCTAGCCCGACGTATGAACAGGCAATGTCATTTTATGGGCCAAGCATCTTAGATTTCAAGGTTTATTTGATACCTCAGCACAGCTTAGCTTAACCTGAATTAAACAATGCCTACCATCTTCATCAACTTTACTTGTTTTGCTTTGTTTTTTGAGACAGGGTCTTGCTATGTAGTTCAGGCTGGCCTCAAACTCACAGAGATTCTCCTGCCTCTGCCTCTGGAGTGCTGGGATTACAGGCATGCACCACCATGCCCAGCATCATCAATTTTATTAGCCCAACCTATCAACACGTACAACATATTTTATAAAATCCATTAGCCAGGATTTCCACCCTATCCTATTCTTGTTCATTTCTACTTGCCAAAACATATTTTTTTCTAAACCTCCTATTTTGGGTCTGTTTCTCATCATATATAAAATTTCCTCATGCTGCAATATAGTTATGAAACAATTGTTCATTGTTTAGAAAACAAATACTGAAAATGTGTAAGTACACTGAAGTATTTTGATCCAGAACCTTAGGAAACAAAGCATATAGTCAGCCCTGTCCATCTGCAGGTACTACATGAGAGTCAACCACAAAAAATTCCAGAAAATTCTACAAAGTGAAGTTGGGCATGGCAGCACATGCCTATAATTCCAGCACTTTGGAGGCTGAGGCAGAAGGACCACCATGAGCTCAAAGCCAGCCTGGACTACAAAATGAGACCGTCTCAAAAAAAAAAAAAAAAAAAAAAAAAAAAAAAAAAAAAAAAAAAAAAAAAAAAAAAAAAAAAAAAAAAAAAAAAAAAAAAAAAAAAAAAAAAAAAAAAAAAAAAAAAAAAAAAAAAAAAAGAAAGAAAGAAAAAATTCCAAAAGCCTACTGTGTGTTGAAGTACTGCACCATTCCCACATGAATGGAGTGAACTGAAGGCCCTGTATTAGATGTTACACGTCATCTACAGATGAGCCACCACATACAGGAAGAAGACTGTGTAGATTACATGCAAATACTACATGACTTTAAACAAAGGCCCCGAGCATCCCTGGATTCTGTACGCACAGGGAGGGGGCTAGAGCTGATGTCCTGTGGACCCAGGGGGATGACTTTATAGATAGTACCTCTCCCACTACTGGAGTCCCTTTACTTTATTTCAGCTTCTGCTGGGCACACCAAGAGCACAGTTGTTATTTCATCTAATCATGTGTGGACTGATAACCCTTTCGCCCTAACGGAGAAAGGTAATATTTTTAATAGCATCAGCATTTAACCATAAATCGCTTAAGAAACAAAAAAAAAGTCATGGTTTCTAGCTAACTCAGGAACATTTTATAATATAACAGGCAGGCAATGAGCTGTCCACAGTATACTACCTACCAGAATTTTAGAATGAAATAAAAAAAAAGTCTCCTCTTACAAAAGTTACCACCTCCACATAGAATAGAACCAAAACAAACCATAATCTAGAACAAGGCTGAGTCCAGGTCTGTGGCCTCTTAGGGAACTGGGCTACACGGCAGAAGGTGAACTGTGAGCTGGCCAGGGGCACTTTATCTGCATTTACAGCTGTTCCACCTCACTCGCATGACCACCTCATCCCAGCTGCACTTCATGTCGGGGGGGCGGGGATTAGATTCTCATAGGAGTGCAAACCCTACTGTGAACTGCAAATATTAAGGATCTAGGTCTGGGGATCCTTATGAGAATCTAGTGACTGATGATCTGAGGTGGAGCTGAGGTGGTGATGTTAGTACTGGGGAATGTAATTATTACATACTGCAAATATACTAATTAAAAAAAAAAAGAAACTAAACTAAAATAACCCCCCCCTCCCAGTTTGCAGAAAAACTGTCTTCCACAAAACTACAGTAGTCCCCAGTGCCAAACGGGTCAGGGACTGCTGATCTAAAACACCTCGACTTACAACCTATATGAGGAAGTAGGGGTATAGCTCAGTGATAGAGTGCTTGCCTGGCATGAGCAAGGCCCTAGGTTCAAGCCCCACCATAACAGGTGGGAAAAAAACAACTTAAACTAGGAAATGTATGAAACAGACAAAACTGCAAGAACTGGAGGGGGAGAATGAAAGCAAATATGTAAGAGCATTACACAGGACCTCTGGGCCTAGAGACAGCCCTTCCCTGGAGGGCTACCCAGAAGGACTTCCAGTGAGATCTACGACTCTTCTTCAAGGGGGCAGAATTTCCTGCTAGAATTTTCCCTGTGCTTTCTACAGAACAGAGGGCAAGAGGTCAACCCCTGTGTGATGCGTACACACACACACACACACACACACACACACACACACACAGTAAAAAGGCTTCTACTAAGGAGCTCAGTGACTCTCGTTCTCCACCCAGTGATGGTGAAACTCAGCCCTTAGACCAAGGATCTTGCTGCATCTGGCTTTGCCCGGCCTTCTCAAGTTGGAGGGCCTCTAGAAGGCCTCATTCTCTGGGTGTGTCACATTCCATCCCTTTAGGTACATTCACGTGACTCCCCTGCAAAAAGGCCAACACACAAAACACACAGGGTCACAAATTACAACTCAGCTGCAAAATCAGTTGAAAATAATAAAAAGGCCTTGATGCTCTAACATTTTTATAGCTATTCAGCACTGTGAGATTACTTTTGGTGAGTGGATTTTTTTCTCTTTTCGAGTCATTTAAAAATAATAAAAACCGAGGCCAAGTCTGGAGTCACAGCTACTCAGGCAGCTGAGACAGAAGGATCACTTGAACCCAGGAGTATAGGACCCAAAAAAGAA
>PVJO010015737.1:0-44149 GCA_004026905.1 Hystrix cristata
GCCACATAGTATAGTAGACAATAATTTCATCTGTGCTTTTTTAGAAACACCCTATCCTAACTCACAGCCTGCAGATGCATAGTTCTGCATGTCCACTGGGCAGCCACCATGCCGTGACGAGGCAGCCACCCAGGTCCATCTCCCTGCCTTCTGACTAGACCAGGGGAGCCTGACTTCCTATCCAGTCACCAATTGTCTGACCTTTCAGCTAATCAACTCTTACAAGCCTCAGTTTCCTTAGCTGTAAGATCGAGATGCAAGCTCTGCCTAAATGAACGTGCATGATAAAGCAGCTGGCTGCCTACTCCGCTTGGGGCTCACTGTGTCAGTAGCGGCCCATACCTTGCTTCCCAAACTCTACCTACGGAGGAGGTGGACAAGCCCGGAGCTCAGCAGACTGTACTGTGTTGCCCAAAACTTGTATTGAAACCCCAACTGGGGCTTTTAGGAGACAGTTATGGTTACATGCTGTCACATGGGTTGTCTGTCTGTGAGGACTGATGTCCCCATAGGAATCTCTCTCTGCCATGTGAGATCACAACAAGAAGTGGACTCACCCCAGAGCCTGGCCGTGCTGGCACCTGCTCCTGGACCTACATCCCCCAGGACTGTGAGGAATGGATATTGGTTGTCTGACCACCCCCCTCCCCCAGCTATCGTGTGTCATTACAGCTGAGCAGAAGAGGAGGTGTTGTTGCAGGTCCCTTTCTTCATCTGTAGTGACATCTGGCTGCCAAGCAGAAGTGGACACCAAGCGATGTGGTGCTTGCTGCCTGCTGGCAGCCTTCATGCTGAGCACGATGAGGAATAATTTCCTCATAATCTCCCTTCTCATCCCATGCCTGCATTTCAAGTGACCTCAAGTGTATCACTTTGAATTACTTTACCAGGTATGTTTTGCGGTACTGGACAAAAGAAGTTTTGTTCAAGGATTAAACTCTGAGAAAACAAAGATCACACTGTCCTCATTCACTGCGTGGCATTAAAGCCCAAGTTTTGCCATCAGTATGAACAACCAGCAATGATGACCCGAGGGCATAACTTTTAACTAAAGACAAAAGGAAAGTAGTGAATGGAGCCACCTGAGTTCAGCCCTGGAGGGCTAGGACACACCCCTGCTCTCCATCCAGAGCTCCATAAACTCTGCAGGGCTGAAGGGACTCTTAGGGCAGAGAAGGGAAAGAATGTACCACCCATACACTGTCTGGCACAGGGACCTGAGCCACTACAAATCCTCTGTCTTCCATGCAGTGTGACCCACAGCCTCACTGAGTTGGAACCTAGGGCTTCTAGGAAGTTCTGGTTTCCATACCAGCCATGCACATCCGAGATCTGTGGCCTAAACTTCAGCTCTGTCATACTTGACAACAATGGCTCACACTGACCATGAGCCAAGGACCAGCCTAAGTGCCACCATGCTCTGTCATTTGGTCCTTAGATCAATCCTGGGGGCTGGGGATTGAGAGCATAAAGGTAGGGACACAGAAATTAGTCACTTCACCAAAGCCTCAGACCATGAGCAAGAGTGAGGACTTGACCTAGGTGCGGAATGAGGGGCAGGTTTGCTTGTCTGTGGGTGTCAGCCCCCAGCCACAGGTGTGGATGAGCCCAGCTCTCCCGGAGGGCATAGTTAAGTGGAGATCTGATGATTACCAATTAGGCTGATGGCAGAGGATGGCCAAAACAGACCACACAGCCAAAAAATACATTGATCAGGTTTCACCCAATAATTGCCAATTCTGCACTTTGTGCTTTGAGAATATGACTCATCCTGTGGATCTCATCCAAACAGCTGCAGATCCAAGGTCTACTGCGATGATCAGAGGACAAACAGCCAGGCCAGGGCCTTGGCACTCTGTAAGCAGCTTGGGGCCCTGTGTGGGAGATGGGCTTGCAAACAGGCAGGCTGGCCCACCGTGGGGTGTGCAGGTCACAGATGGAGTTAACTCCCTAGACCTTCCCCCTGTTCTTCACAAACCTTGGTGCCCAGACTCCTTGGGTGTTCGGCTCACGCTGACTCACACTTCCGTTTGTTTTTGGTGGCCTGTGGCCCTTAGATTTCTATACAAAACAGCCCTCCTTTCCCCTTGCCCTGATGGGCTGTTGCGTGCCCTGGCCAGATCTATAAAGGAGCTCTTGGAGTGATGGCCACACTCAGTCTCCTTGTTCTGCCCCCCAGGACCAGGGTTCCCATTGTTATGGTCTTTCTCTCAAGACAGTTTGGGTGCCCATGGCCATCCTATAATTTGTTACGTCTCTCATCTCTAATTTCTTCAGAAGCAATCTTGTACTTCAGATACTTTCCCTGTGTGAAAACGAAGGGTCCAGGGATGCTCACAGTGGGGGCTGGGATCCTGGGTATAAGTGTGTGAGGTGGTTAAGATGTCTCCACCTATTGATGCCATGAGTATTTAGAGATGAGAGCATCCTCACTTCTCTGAACTGGAGCCTTCCTTCTCACCTTTGAATTTCCCCTTCAGAGGGCCAGCACCACAAAACAAGTAAGAGTTAATTGACTTTACCTGGCTGAAAGTACAGGAAGTGAGAAACAAAGACACACCCCTCCTTGCTTGGGGTTAACATGAGACTTTGTGGGGAATGGAGCACGGCACGCATACCTCTGCTGCTCCCAGGCAGAGGCTCCGTGAGTAACACACATGCTACAGGAAAGAATGCTCCAGAATTTCAGGGGACCAGGCACACTCCTGCACACAGTGACCCCTGAGATATGCAATGGCCAATTGGCTCCTGCTACCTGCAGCTCCAGGAACCCTTCACTTCCCTGCTCGGTCTCCATGAGGACTTTATTTTGCCTTTGGAAGAAAGGATCAGGACATTGAGTCCCCCCCAAATGAGAGTTCCTTTGGTCACTTGAAATGTGGTCACATGCATGTCACAGAGTAGAAACAGCAGCATGATCTGCTTTATTTGAAATCAGGGCAGTGAGGCTCTGTGATCCGGAGAAGGCCGGGCTGAGCATGGGCAGGGGACAGCCAAGGCTTCAGCCCCCAGGAGCAGAGAAGCTGACAGCACCAACACAACAGAGGACACCTTAGGTGGCCTGCAGTTTGCATCTGGCATGCTTGACACTGGACAGACAGGAGGACATCTGAGGGCTACCTGGGAAACTTCTACTTTCCTAAATCCTGAGTGCGGCCCGGCCCAGCACAGGAGGTGACTTGTGCCAGGCAGAGACAGGACTGTCTCTGAAGCTTGAAAAACAGGCTCCAGCACTCAAGGCTGATGAGACTGTCAGACGCAAAGAGGCAGCCATCATTCACAAGGGATTGGAGAGTGACTTTACTTCAGAAAATAGGACAGGTGGGCGGGTCTGGGAGTACAGCCCTGGAAGCCATGGGAAGAGGCCAGTGTGGGCCTAGCCGTGCACAACCAACCTGTGCACCAAGTCTGCTACAGCCCTCAGAGAGCCACTCCTTCACCCATGCCAAGAGGGACATTTAGGAGTCCATGCCGGATGTTCACAGTGAGCCACCATTTCGGACAGTGACCAGCTCAATCCAAACTCAAGTCCTCTCCTTGGGAGGGTGAGGGGCTGGGGGCCAAGTCCAGCACCAAAGACACAAGAGGCCCAGAGTCGTGCAAATCAAGAAGAGACCATGAGGCATTCTCAGTCAGCCCAAATCTTGCTCTGTCCCAAAGGAAGCTAAGTAACTATTTAAAGTCACTATTAAACATCTGTACTGATTTGGTGAAGATAATTAGTTTCAGATTAAACTTTATATGTGGTGGACTTGGGGATAAAACGAACCTAAAAGCTCAGTGGAAAAGGTCAATCCAAAATGGCCGTCAAGGACCCAGACTGCTCAGGGTGCCCCAGATGGAGTAGGCCAGGTGGCTGGAAGAGAAACAGCTTGCAGCTCTGTCTACATGCTTCTCTGTGTCTCCCACGGTGACCCAAGGGGGCTGAGCTTCCTGAAGGCGCTCACCTAGCAGCAGGCAGTTTCTTGTGGATTCCAAGGAAGTTTCCTGTGGGATCTGCACACTGTCCAGCTGGGGTCTTCATGACCTTGGCAGCAAAGGTCTGCACTGCCCAGGTGGCAAAGGAACCCCCAACTGGGGTTGCTGTCTGGGGTGCAACGGCAAGCACAAGCCCCAGAGCTGGTGTCCAGGCGGGCTTTGTGCACAGCAGCCTCTGCTTTACGCAATAGCTCCTGTCCTCAGTGGTTCTGCCAGATGATCACAGATTAGCAGGAACATGGCAGGACCTCGGCCCTGTCCACGCACTCTCAGCCTCTCCAGCTGACCATTATTTCTGGATTAAATATGCAAACAAGATACCAGTAGATGCTATTTCTCTTTCCTCTCCCTTGAGGAAAAAACAAATTTTCAATCTTAAGTGATGGCATATGACCAGAAAGATGGGTTCGTTAGTAACCGAAAGAGGAGCGATGTTCTGCTTGTCATGGAATTCACTTGTCCAGCTCACAGTGTCTCCACCTCAGAGCCCATCCCCCCCTTAGGAGGGTCGGGAAGCCTTGGTGGAGAAAGACTGGCCATTCCGAAGCAGACGTGTCCCTGATGGTCTTCACTTCCCCCAGCAGATTGGCCAACTGATGGTCTTCCTGTGACACTGTTTCCCTGCCCAGTCACCTCTGCAGGGCTGCTGGTCCCTGGTGCCCAGAGGCAGGAGTTTCTGGGCACTGAGGACAGGACAGCACCCTCACCTGCCTGCCATGTGCCTAGGCAGGGTGGGGTGGGGTGGGCACCTCAGAAGCATTACGGTAACTAAAATGATTTCAGGTGAAAGACTAAATTTTGAAGATTCAACAATCTGTTAGGATTTATTTTCTCATTTTAAAGAAATATTGACTTTGGGTTGTATTTTGAGCTCATAACTTGGTTTTCTTTTTCTAGTGTATGTGCTGCTGAAGTGAGCACAGTTTTCTTTTTCTAACAAGCCCTGACCCTCAGTCTTCAGCCCCTACCCTCACTTGGACCAGGGACACAGGACACTCTTCAGCTGGTGCTCAGGCCAGTGTGGACGCTCATCCTCAAGCCCATGAGGGATCCGTCCCTCCACCCAGACTGCCTCATCTTTAATTCTAACTGACGTGTTGGAATAACAGTGTAGAACTGGGCCTGTTCCTGGCAGAATCTGTCTCACACTACAGGCATGCACCGGACATCCCAGCTCGGCTAGAAGGACATTTTCTTCTCAGAAGATTAGATTTGGGCACAGTCAGCGACAAGCAAAAAGTTTAAGAAAACCTCTGTGTGTGTGTGTATATATTCTGCAGCCTCTTCTCTGAATGCCTGGTGTTTTCTCCGCTCTGCACGTGATGGCTGTCCAGGGACGCCAGGGAGCACAGGGCTCTCCAACTGGCTGTGATCATTCTGCTCAAGGGTATTATATTCCAGGTTGCCACCTGCTGCACACACAGAGGGCACAGGGAGCCAGGCCAATGTAGGCCTGTCACAGACCTGCTCCGAAGACACCAGAGCCCACCAGAGCTCAGAGGCCTGCACACTCACCCTTATTTTGCTGCCATCTGACCACTATGACAGGTTAGCTTGAAAGGTGGGGTGGGGAAGTCTGTACACAGGTGGATGACACGGGAGTTGCTGGTTGCGTTTATCTGTTGCTGAGTCATCAGAAGACAACTTTAGCACTGACAGTCATGCAGAAGCCAGGCCAAGAGCCCCCACCCCTAGCCAAAGTCATGTGGACACTCCCAAAGGGGGCCTGTGCCCGGGGAGGTTTTGTTGCAGAGTAGGACCCTTCTCAAGGACTCGCAGGATGGGAGTTACCTGTCACAGCTGACAGAAGCAGCCTACCTTGCACAAAATTTTGAAGGAAAACCTAAAATTTATATATTTATGTATGAACATAAATTTCACAGGTAAGATTTGAATGGATTTATTTCTATTATAGTGTACGCCACAACAGCAAGTTTATACCTTAAGAAGAATTTACCCAAATGCAGAGTGTCTGCCACAACCACAGACATGAGTAAGTGCAACTGGACACAAAGCCCACATAATAATTACAGGTTTTCTAGGGGAAACACTAGCAAGCTCCCAGCTAAGGTCTAAAAGGAAAAGGAGAGCAAACCAAAAACAACCTGGAATCAGGCTAATGCTCCCTAATTAAATGTCCTCTACCTGTCCCGCCTGCAAAGCTTTCATCTACACAGAATGTGTCTTTTGAACTTGGAGCTGCTAATACTTCCTCTATGAGCACGGTGCGCTTAGCCTAATGACCATGTGGCAGAAACAGCCTAAGCAGGGCTCTGAGATGCAAATGCATTAACGTGAGAACACAGGGCACTGGAGAGCTCATCAGCCGCAGGGAGGTCATGGCCTCATGGTTCTCAGACTCAGCCCCAAAGCTGCAGAAGGCCCTGAGCACGGCGGGTGAGCGCCAGACAGAACACCGGACACGGGAGCTCCAGTTTTCCATCTGTTCGTTTATTTATTTTAAGAAGCACATATTGACAGCCGGCCATGCACCAGCATGGAGCAATGCTGGGGACGCAACCCCTTGGTAGCCTGGGGTTTCTCTAAGGGAGCTCACAGTCTGATGACGTGGGGACGCAATCATGGCTGACGTTGCCTTGGGTCCCCAAAGTGCTGGAGGCAAATGTCCAGGACAGCAGGTTGGAGGAGGCTGCAGCAAGGCCAGGACCAGATGGGCCCCAACCTCAGGAACGAGCTGGGAAAGACCTGTGCTGAAGACGAGCCTCCGGCAGGGTGGGTGGTGGGTGGAGCGGGATCCAGGGAGGTGTGGACAAGGAGTGTGGGAGGCGGGGAGTGGGGAAGAGACGGGTGGGGGTGCAGCTGGCAGAACTGGACTGCTGGTTGCAGGGTTGGGTGTGGCCATGAGGAGGCCGCGGGCTCAGCCTACTGGCTTCGCGAGCTCTGTCACCGCCTACACAGGTCCCTTCTACCTCGACACAGTGTGCTCCGTGCTCAAACTCAGCACTCTGTGAAAGTGTGCAGGGACTGCAGTGCACAGTGTACCAAGTAAACAGAAAAGATGAATGCCTGAGCTGTTCCTATACTGCTTTAGAGAATAATTTTTCCCTTTCAAGATCTAGAATTTCTTTAAAATATTCAATTTTTGGTCAACCGTGCCTGAAGTTAACTAGGGCATAATCATTACACTTTAAAAAAGGGACTAAATATTTTCTTTGGTAAGATACATTGTACATTATTCTAAGAACAGACAGGATTCACGAAGTGGAGAAGAGAGATCCCGCGAAGCCGAGAGGAGCAGCAGTGTGCGACACAGGTACCTGGCTAAGGGTTACATATGCTGTTTCTTACAGCTCTTCCCCGACACTCTCATGACATCATAACTTGCCAACCAAATCCCATTATTCCAATCTTGAAAAGTATTTCTGTATTTGCCTGATAAAACAGTTAATCCTAGTAGTTTAGTGCCATCTTGGACAGTCCATGGTTTTCTTCTATCTCGTGTACTGCAAATGACTTTTACATTTAGAGAAGATGAAAACCTTCATAATCTAGATTTTACCAAGATGACAATGTGGCTGTTTGTGCAAAAAGTTTTTAGTGTATAATTTCCCTCTCAAATTACATGAATCTTGTCAGTTTTCAGGGGGGAAGGCAACCATATAAAAAGATTGTTGACACAGTTGAGCTTACCCAAAATATAGTAGAATTCAGGATGACAACAATACTGTGCCCTCTATACACAACCTGCTGCCCAGAAGTGTATCACGGGCCCACTCAGGAAGCCTGGGATGCTGTGAACACATCTTTCTTTTCAACTGGTTTAGAGGGTGAAAGGCAAGCAATGGTATTTTCTTTACGAAAACACCCTAAAAAGTTGAAAAGGCAAGGTGATTTTCTGAAGTGAAAACAAGCCATCCCCAAAACAATAAAGGGACAGTTAGAAAGAGCGAAAGGTACTTCTGCCTGAAAACCCACGTCACAGGGAGGTGAGATTGCTCAGCAGGGACACGCTGCACAGAACATCACCATGAGCACAGAAATACTGTGTTCCCTCAGGACCACCTCGTGTGCTTGCCTTCGGGCTCAACAGCAAGGTTTTATAGACGGTATACAAGGCTTTATGCACAATAGCTGTAACTGTTTGCTTTCCACCTTACAGACCTATAGAATTTCACTCCACACCAAGACTACCTCAGCTTCTGAGTGCAAAAGAGCCGCACTTAGCTGTTGCACTTTGCAAGAAGCCAGCAAAATGACAGGTGATTATCCCAATATGCATCGATAATAAGGGAAAATACATCCAAGGCTTCACTTTTCTCAGAGGGAATGGATGACTTGCTAACAAGCAAGCACACAGTTTAAATATATAACACAACCATGCTGTTTTACAGCAACACCGTCTCACAACTTCTGCACTCTAGAAAAAGCACCCTCTCTGCTCATTTTCAGTGCTTAAGGTCAGAAAGACAGCGTTACCATTGGCAGGAAGGTAGGTGAAATGCTGGTACTGGCTTCTCTTTCTCTTCCCGTTGCAGACATAGAAACTGACTTGGACAGGGCTGGTTATTCTCTGGTTGCGGAAAGGTGGTATTTCAACCACCAGGGAATTCTATCAAGAAAACAGCAAAGAGGAAGCAGTCGATTAGCATCTTACAAACTAAAAACGCTTTGTATTAAAGCATCATATACAAGATCCTCTGCCAAGTTTCAACTGCCTAGTATATTTCTGCAAACAGCCAGCACTGGCTGCCCAGAGAGCTTCCGAGGATGGCTTCTGTATGTGACTTGTGCTCATGTGTTTGAGTTAAGCTTGGCCAGCACATGTACCTACGGGGAAGAGGCCGACTTGACTCCTGGCTCATCTGGGAGCTCTTTGTAGTGGAGCCAAGCCCAGGCGGCCCAAGAGAAGCCGTGAGCAGCAATGGCAAGTGTTTTTTTGAGAGCCGAGGCTGTCTGGCTACCCTCTCAGATAGGAGTCGTCTTTGGGAACCTCAAAGCATGTGCCTGCCCTAACACCCAAGGCTCAGTGACCTCAAACTAAAAGTACCACATCTGCCTTGCTGCAGGAGGAAACTCGTGGTGACACAGGCACCTGTCCAGGTGCCTGTAGACAAGCAGAGGAGGGGAAGGCGCTTCTTGGGGACACTGTCCCTTGGGGGAGAGGCAGTGTGACATTGGACACAATGCCCACATCAGAATCCCACACTAAAACTGAAGAGGAAAGACGGTGCTTGGCCCAGGTGAGTTAAGTGCACAGGGAGATGGAATGGGGAAGTTTATGGTGGCTACTGTTTCCCCTTTGTGTTTTTAAACAAAAAATCAGCAGCCTTTTTACAGTAATCATGCCATCTCAAGGACAGATGTGAAAAGCAAGCCGGGAAAACTTGGTACTGTGTGGAAAACCACGGCTGGGGGTCAGGACACCCAGACCCAACTGTGGCTGAGCAGCTGCAGCGAGGCAGGGCCCTCAGTGTACCCAGCTCTAGGGTGCCAGTGTCCCCAGGGAGGGCCACTGCTGTGCAGGTGGCACCTGATTTCTGAGGGTATTTAGAATCTATAAAGTTTCTGCATTTTTAATCATGTGATTTCAGTTCATCAAGTAAGGAAAAAATGTAAGAAAAATCTATTGTATTACTTCTTTTGTTAAAATAATTAGCTTATACAAGTGCTAATTATAATTAGCAAATGCCGTTAAAATTAAGGGTTCCATGGTGTAATGGTTAGCACTCTGGACTCTGATTATAGCAAATCAATTGTGCAAAATTGATTGAATCATGCTAATAATAAATTACAGAAGTTAGAAACAGAAGACTGAAGGACAGAAAACTGAGGTTCAACCTCTTCCTTGTACTTATGAAGAAACCAAGACACATAAGCCTACTACCAAGGACCTATGGGTACCAGAACCCAGCCTGAGGGCTCCTCAAGGATCCATCTTCTGGGACCACACTCGCTCTGAGCAACCTATTTTGGTTGTCTTATTCACTTCACCTGGAAGAAGTGAGAAGCACACAGGTACAGTCTGCCAGAGTACTCTGTTCTCTCATCAGAATCATCCTGGGGCACTGGAGCTGACATGCCACGGATGAAGGCGAAGCAGGAGGTGTGGTTTTGTCAGTGCCCACAGGGCATCTGCACCTCGAGGCTGCCCACAGCCCAGCCTTTCTGTTTCTGCCCTACTCCTGGCAGTCTGAGGGGAAGCTCTGCACCCTGAGTCTGTTTGCTCCTTTGCATAGGGAAGATAAAGAGAAAAGATGCTGCCCAGGGTAGTTTCTGAGGACTCAGTCAGACCAAAGGGGACACTGCAGCAATGCCGCTGCCCACCACACAGCTGGTGCCCACTGAGGGCAGTCCACAGGGAAACAAAAAAAGTTGTCACGGAGCAAGAAACAGAGAGAAGGCAAAGAATGGAAACATCCCGGTGATGCTCTGTCAACCTGGCTTGGGTCTCAGTGTGCACACAGGTTGATGCACTGCACTCCTCTAAATAGACAAAGCTCCGGACAAAAATGCTGCCTCTGCTGGTGTACTGTGCTTAACACACAGCTGGAATCGAGAAAAGGTGGGAAAGAAAATGAAGTAATGGGAAAGGGAAATCTTGTCAGTGTGGGAAAAAAAGAGTTTCAAATGGCAGCAATACATCCGTGTGACTTGCTTTAAAGAAAAACATTGTCTTAAGTACATGTACTTAACTAGATAGCACATAAACTGTCTACACAGCACCATCTTATTTTATTTAACATATACCGTGTGTGTGTGTGTGTGTGTGTGTGTGTGTGTGTGCGTGCGCGCGCACGCGCGCGCGCGCACTCAGCCAGCATTTCCTCAGGGTCTTCTCCAGTGAAAGCCAGAAAAGTGACAGAGGCAGAGCTGTGAATGGACAACAGGCTCTGGAGGGGACCCAGCACCACCAAGGATGAGTCACCCAAAGAAACAGGCTGCATCCCCTGGAAAAGGGGGCTGAAGTTGCAGCATAAAAGATGCTTTGTTCTGACAGAGCCACCTGCAAGGAGGGCAGCGGGCTGGGGCCTGTAGCAAACGTGCAACAAGCACCCTTCCAGCGCTACACTCTTGCCAAGATGAGAGTCCCTGAAGGCCTCTGCACTGTCCACTGCCCAAATGTCCCTGCTCACAGGACTCCCAGTGGCCAGTGTCTCCAGGGAGACCAAGGAAAAGTCCCTAGCCCAGAAGACATTTCTGAATCACACACTCAGGGGTGCACACAGAAGCCTCTCTGTTCCCCATGTTCACTTGAAGGGCCACTTGGACAGACTCTGACAGTGGTCAGAGGAAAGAGCTGCACAGCACATGACTTTAGATTTCTTCAAAAAACTGTTTTCTAGCCATTATGTATTTTATATTCTTTTAAGGCTAGGCAGAATCCACACACAAAATTAAATGGTAGATACTAACTCAACAATATCAGCAACTCCTTTACACATCAATGGTCAAAGTCACTAATTAAAAGAGGAGTGAAGAAAGCAGAGCCTTGGGTCAGAAAACAAGACCTGGCCTGTGTTGTATCAAAGACGCCCACTTTCATACAGGGGCGGGCTGGGCTGGAGGGGAAGGGGTGGAGGAGGATTTACCACGCTGGAGTGGCAACATTTATTTCGGACAGAAATGGGTTTCATAATTAACCGATCGAAGAACAATAATTCCTCCTAGGTATCTCCAAAGAGCAAATAGTACCAAGAAACCACGACGGTAAAGAAGAAATGTGGGCAGATGCTGTGTGTTGTGGGTAGGCAGGAAACAAAGACCAGTGACATCAGCCACAGATCACACCATGTTTGCCATGACTTGTGGCATGTGCATGTCTACCAGCTCATTGGCAAATCCAAAAAGCAGATCTGAGCAATCTGGTTAGGTCTGACCTTGCATCTAATGTCAAGCTCAAAATAAGAATCAGTTAAGCAGTTGGGGATGTTCTCTGCAGAGGGTGGTGTTAAGTCGCTGCCAAGGACGCTGGTGAAACACTGCTTGCAGGCAGCACAGCATGTCTGGGCAGATGCTGGGCGCCCACTTGGGAGGCTCAGAATGCTGTGGCTTCCTAGGGCAGCCTCCTGTGCAGGGCAACACCTCTGGCAAGGGGAGCAGGACCCCAACGAGAGGCATAACTCTTCCTGCCAGACACCCCTCTTCGGAGATGCTTAGGGCCTGGCACATGTAACTCAGGAGGTGGCTGCTTTCTCGTGCCTTAAAGAGAGAACAGGCCTCAAGCCCAGCCCAGCCTGTCACCTTCCTGGCCACTGTTACAGTCCCAGTTCTTTTCTGCTATTATTTTTTTTTCCTGCTATTATTTTGAATCATAACAGCACTTGTTTCAGCAGGTGTTTTATGACTATTTTATATTAGTTGTTCTATTTTTTATGAATTGTTTCATTTAAAGAAACAAGAAGCCCAGCCTGTTTAGGCTCTCCTTGTGCAGGACTGAAGGATACTTACTGGCTTGCACAGGTCTCTGTCAGTTTTTGCCTCCATCTCCCAGACGTGGTGGCCATCTAGAAGAAAGGGCAGGAAGAAGTCTGTCACTGTGGTGGGAAGCCTGTCCCTCAAAACCTCCCAGGTGAGTCAGGCACACAGGGCTCAGAGAGAAGAGGTTAAACAGGAGAGTATATTACAGCCTGGGACTGTGGTCAAAGGCAACAGCCTGGGGACCCAGGGAAAGCTGACCCTCACGGTTAGGGGATGGGGAGCCTCCAATAACCTGGCACAGAGGGCTGGGAACCATGAGCCCTAAGTGGCTGTGCCCAGGGCTCCTTCCGACCTTGGCCTTCAGGAGCAGCCCACAGAGCTGAGAGCATGCTCAGCAAACCAGCTCTACATCCAGGTTCACGAGTGTCTCACCAGCCCAATGCAAGTCATGAAGGAGTCTCCACACTTCATCCTTCCCCAAGCGGAGAATGCCAAAGAGAAACAAGGTGACCCACGAGCCCAGTAAGAATTACACTGCTATCAGACTGAGTCCAGCTTTGCTACCCACCGCACTCGCACACTCCCAGCCTCCCATGTGTTTTGGGAGCAGAAGATAGGGCTAGAGAGGCCCTAGCCTCTGCTCAGAGGAACTACAGAGGAAATAAGAAAAGCCTTTCTTTGACTACTTGCCACATCAGGACACAGTAATGCAAAACACACGGTATTTTTAACCTTAGCCCGGTGGCCGTTTGCATGTTAAAAAAGTAAAAATAAAAAGGCTCCTGGAGGCACAGTGAAAGAACTTATTGTTCTCAGCTGGCGGCACAGTGTGGGCCAGTGCTCCAGGGATGGGGTGTCTGCGCACTCACAAGCTTTGCGACTCCAACTCTCTGACGGCACACTATCTGGGGACCATTTGGGGTGGTCACTGTGAACTGACGTGTGTCCACCCCTAGAGGCCTCTTGTCCTCCACAGCTTTTCATTCTCCAAAATGAAGTTGCTGCCCAGGAAGAACAATTATAAGACACACATTTAGTTTTTATTTATGCTCCATTTTCAAAGGAAAAATGTGTCTGTTGTAAACCTACATTATTGATAAATCAGACAAAATCTCCTTTTCCTTCAGTGCTGGCAGGGTAGAGGGAGGAGGGTGGAAATATGAGTCACCCAGCTGTGCCAGGGTCACACCAGCCTCCAGGGACGCCCAAGGCCCAGCACAAACCATTCACTAGACAAACCCATCCAGGGATCCAGTATGACCAGCATCTAGCCCCTTCCGGGAAAACAGTAGGAAACTAAAAATACCCAGCCACTCTTAAAGCGTCAGCTACACAAAGCAAGGAACCTCTGGGCTCTAGCAGCTCAGGGACTTTGGCAAAGAAGCACGTTTAATGCCAGCCACATGTGCTGATTCGCCTCGGAGGGCCCATCAGACAGCTCCCTGCCCACCTTGGCTCCCATCTTGTGGCCCAGACACCCCTCACACTTGGTTCATCAAAGACAAAGTTACCCTTCACATAACAAAAGCACTGTCCCCATGAAACTCTAAAGCCACCTCTGAAGTCCTCTTACCACAGGGCCCATCTCTTCCTCCTGAATGCTGCAGGAGCTGCCTCCTGCACATTGGTCACACCAGCCACTCTGCAGCCTCTGCCCAGCTGAGAACAGTGGCCACAATGACATGTCACTGAGAAGCTGTCCTGAGAAGGTGCAGGCCTTTGCTGGAGGAGAAGCAGAGACAGTATGTGTGCTGGCAGAGGGAGAAGGAAACTGAGGCACTCCATGGTGGGGACATCCCATTTTACAAAGCCCCGAGAGGGGATGCTGTAGCCCTGCTGCCTCTCAGGAAAGACAGGGACTCTTTGCCACTCAGCGTCTCCAAGCACACCTGCTCCTGTAGTGGTGTGCTCTGTAGGTTCAAACCAAGAGCTGGAAATTAATTTTGACACAGGTGTGAAGGTGGCTACGCAGGAGGAACCAACTGCCTGCTAGAGTGCCCACCTGAGCTGTTTCACTGCTCAGCACCTGCCTGGCCCACCACCCACCACCAACAGAAGGACACCATGCCGTCCATGCCCTGAGCTGCACCAGAACCAATCACACATAACACAAGGTTTCCCATTAAAAGCTGAGCTTCTTGGAATCACCAAAGTGTATGTGCCACATTCAAAAACCCCAGGTTTTCTCTGGCCTTCCTACCCACCTGAGAGGGAGGTGGAAAGATTTTCCCATGTAGGGCTGTCACACAGGCAAGGAGGGTGGCTCCTGGCTCTTCAGGGCCTGACTATGGTCTTTTAAAGGCAAATACATATCTGTGATTGGAAATGTGCACAAAGCAGTTGCTCCAAGCACAGACAAAGGGCCAAGGCCACGCAGAGATGCTGATCAGTAGGCATGCTTTTGGGAACTGCCAAACTAGTTCCTATCTCCATGTCTCCACAGCATTTGCTGGAAGGGTGGCCTCTGCTCTCTCAGGACAACTGCAGCCTTCAGATCCACCGATGGCATCCTCTGCAAAGTGCCCACGCTAGGGGAGGCCAGCTGCAGGGCTGTTTAAACTCCAGCTTCTGCCAGGAGGGAGGTGGTCATTCTGAAAGGGCCTTTGTTCTGTCTTATCAGGAGCTCCCTGCTCTCAGTAGGAAACTGTGCCCGAGTCCAGAAGTAAAAATATTCCAAATCATTAGGGAATTCCCTGCAGTGTGAGTCATCGGAAAGGCTTCCCCACCACACCCGCTGAAGGTTTCCACACAGCCTGGACTGCAGGGCTGGGGCAGCTCCACGAGCTGCTGGACGCTGCTGCCACAGATCCACAGGCCAATCACACCAGGGCTGTGGGATGAGCCACTGTTTCCACAGGGCAAGCAGTTGAGAGTTTACTCCGGAGCTGAAGGCTTTCCCGAGACAGCCTCGAACCCTTGCAGTATGGGCAGGAGGCCTCGTCCTGGAGCTGCTTCTGTTGCTGCGGCCTCAGGGGTTGAGGCACAGTCCAAACATCCCCACTTTGCAAGGATCTGGGATAGAACGATGAGGTGCACAGATCCAACAGAACCCAGGACAGGGACAGGCACACCCACCCCGGCCCTCCACACACTGACAGTGAGACTTGACAGTTCTCAGCCTGAAAATGCCCACCCTTCCTGGTCTGTGTGCTTCCTTGGGAGTGTGGCCTCACCCTCCACATTAAGACTCCAGAATGAAAAGATTCCCCAGATGCTTCGGAAATCAGCCTGGTGGTTGAAGTGGAGTCACCACGTAACACAGCAATCCCACCCCTAGGTATGTGCACAGTAGGATGGGCATGCACATTCACATGGAATCTTGCTCATAGCTGTTCACGGCAGCTGCAGTCATGACAACGACCAAAAAGTGGACGCAGCCCATGTGTCCACCAACTGACCCGCAGACAGACAAACCATGGTCTGGCCACACGGTAGAGTATCATTCCTCAGCCCTGGAAAGGTATGAGGTGCTCACACCTGCTGCCACATGAATGCACCTTGAAACTATGAAAGAAGTCAAACACAAATGACAAACATGGTCTAATTCCACAGCTATGAAAGAACCTGAACAGGCAAATCCATAGATAAGGCAGGGGTTAGTGGGTGCCAGGGCTGGGGATGAGAAGAAAGGGGACCAAGTGATGGTTTCTGTCACTTTGCTCTCTGTTGCTGTAACAGAATACATGAGGCGGGGGGCGTTTTAGCATCCCTCAGCCCTTGAGAGGGCCTCATGTTGATGGCACCACAGGGCAGAGTGTGTGGAGACCACATGGCCAGCTAAGAAGCCAGAGGGATGCGGGCCCTGAGCTTGCTCCTGATGACACCTTATCCACCAGCTACCTGGAGTCCTGCAGAACCACCCTAATCTCTTCCAAGGAAATGTCCAGTGACCCAGTCACCTTCACAAAGCCTTCACCTCTTAAATGTCTCACCATCTCCCACATGGCTACTCTGGGGACCATGCCTCCAGCACATGAACCTCAGGCAACACCACAAGTACTGCTGATGGGTAAGGGGATGCTTCCAGAGAAATGGAAATGTCCTGCACACATGACTGTGCCAAACCACAGAACTGTACACAGAGTAAACTGAATAGCGTGTGGACTATAGATCACTAAAACTGATACAAGAGAGACATTATCCAATCTTGAGTGATGGTGTTCTAAAACACCTGGGAAACACCTGTGCTAGAACACTTGGAAAGGACAGTGAGGCCAGCTCCTCATCTGTGGGGATCTGGTGTGCTTTTGGGCTCAGAGACCGTGGTGTGCTGCTGTGCTGTTCCCAACACTAGCCAGCCCAATGCTGTGGCTGTGGGACCCACGACAGGAAACTCTGCTGCTGTGGAGGCCCCCGGGGCCAAGACCTCTGCCTGGATAACCCAGAGACAGCAGAGGCAAGCCTCCGCTATGCCCCAGTGTGCCCTCAACACCCGCTGGTCCTGCTTGCAGGAGTCCCCAGGTCAACCCCACTGCCACCTGCCACCGTCCACCCGTGGTCACTGTGTCCCAGGGGAGGAATGCTCTTGACAGCTGCTGGGGTTAAGCTGAGGTCTGCAGCTCCACAGACCAGCAGCCACTCTTCACTCCCCAGCCCACTCTCCACTACTCTCTGCTTGTGCCCTGACACTTCAAGGTTGGTCTGGAACGCAGAGGGAAAGTCTAGTACCTCGAAGAGGGCTGGGTTCATAAGTGGAGTCCCCAGGGTCTGGGCCACGATGGGATGATGGGGGGCTCTGCCTGCAGCAGCTTGGCACCTCCCGTTACAGATCATCCAGCATGGATGGACTCCACCATCATATAGACCTTCTCTGGGATCATTTCCCCCCAGGCCTCTCTGAAACACTGTCTACATGGAGACCCATGGCAACTCTGGCAAGAAAAGCCTTCTTAAGGCAGGACTGTCCCACTCATGGTGTTTGTCCCTCATGAGAGACTGAGTTCCAGAGCCAGCTAGTGCGGGAAACGGCTGTGGGACCCAGTGCAGAGTGAATTGAGGCACACGAATTCCACCCACGAGGTCAGCACTGCAGTATTTTTGTGTCTGTGACGGGGGCTGGTACATGTGTGCAGCTGATGACGTGCTGTCCCCGGGAACAGACACAGATCTTTCCCTTTCCCATCACTGATGGCCAGAGAAGTGGAAAGAGGAAGGTATTTTCCTACAGGCTGGCTCTAGACAGCCACACGGCACCTGGTGAGCAGCCAAGCCCTCGTTGTCTGAGCCTGGTAAACTTCCAGAAATCCTCGAGGAAGCAGGTGATCAGCAGATGCCTCAGTGGCCAGGCGGCAAGTGGACAAAGACCAGGGAGGTGGTGGATGGGCTGCGATGGGACTGGGCACTGGTATGTCCACCATGTGGCTTCAGCTCCATTGCCAGGGTACATGAAACACGACCATGCTGTCTGATCGCCCCAGCTGTGACTGCCATGCAGTAGAAAGAGGCACACAGACCCCAGATCTTGTGTGGCCTGGTGGTGGGCAGCAGGCCACCAGCACTCTGCAAGGTGCCCAGAAGGGGCTCTGTTGCACAGGTACTCACACACATACACACTCTCTCATACACACATCATCCCACAGAGACATGTATGCACACCCACACACATGCGAATGCACACACACACATCACAGTACAGTGATACACACAGACCCACACACATGCACATGCAGACACACATCACAGTGATACTCTCACCTACACACATGCACATTTGAACACACACACATCATCTGGAGAGATACACGTACACACTGACCCACACATCCACTCTCATACACATGCAGCCCCACTCACACACACAGTCACACTCACACTCCCCAAGCTGGTCCTCAGGTCTCAGTGTCTCAGGTGCAGCGTTGCCCCACCTTCTCTGTCACACAACATGCACTCTAATGCAGGTTGTGTGAACAGGTTCATAGCTTAGGAAAGGAAAAAGTAAGAGAAGACCCTCTGCCATGTCCATTCCCTTCTTGAGAGCTGAGATTCGCAGCTGTTCACTGAGCGTGGGTTGGAGGAGGCACTGACCCAGGGAATGCTCACTCCCGTGAAATGTGTGTTGTCATAAGGAACAAACACAAAGGGATCCTGTGAAGAGTCAGGTCACAAGGCCCATGTGGAGTCCAAGGTCCTGGACCCTCTCTGAGATAAGGTCATCCTCCTTGGAGGTGGCCCCTTCACACCCTCCCAGTGCATCAGGCTCCGGGACCCTTGGAAGAGACTTGCAGGGCAGCTGTGCTCAGAGAAAGGCCCTCAGAGGACAAAGGGGCCCTTTTACCGCCATCCCCTGGAGCTGGTGGGACATCCCTCCATCCCACCAGTACATCTGGGAAGATCTATGTCTGCCCTTCCACGCTGGGGTCGATCATCATGCTCTGACTACAACCAGGACCCAACAGGTCAAGGAGAGCCGCCACCAGGACTCAGACCCTCCACACTGTACTCCTTTGAGCATCTCCCTTGCACAACCTCTGCCATCAGAGGGGTGGGAGAGGTGGCTGCTTTCGCTGGCCGTTTCCCCCAATCCCATGTCAAGTGCAAGGAAGGCAGGAAGATGCCACACATCACATCCCAAACACCGTTGTCCCCCGCCTGCACTCCCTGCATGGTCCACCTCCAGCCACTCTCCTCCATCCCACACTCAGGCCTTCCTAAGGGACAGAGGGCAGACTCAGCCTGGGAAAGGCAGCAGCATGAGCCTCAGGGAGCGGCACATGCCGGGTCTGCCTTTCTCAGGTAGGACAGCTAGAAACAAGGATGTTGGGAAGCAGCTGCAGAGAGAGGAAGAGACAGGCAGGCCAGGCTGGGACCTGTGTGTGGGTTTGGGGCTGGGATCTGTCTGCACTGAATTTTCTGGGTGAAGTCAGGCTGTTCTGGGTTTGGAGCCTTCTTTGGGTCTCTGAGAAGAGGGTACAGAAGCTTGGGTATGGAGGTAGGCTAGTTTGTGCTGCTTCCTATGTGTTCACTCCTACAAGCTGTCCCCCAGATCTGGTGCAGCGAGTCTTCCCAGATCTGAGCCTGAGCAGTGTGAAGGCAGCCAGCCCCTGCTCTCCTGTACTAGGGTGCTCTGTCTACCTTGTATTATGTCAGACCTCATGGGAAGCCCTCTTGGGGAGGGCAGGGCCTAGGGTGGGAGAAGCCAGCCGTGCTGGCCCACAGCTGGCCACACAATGACCACCAGCCAGACCAGCACAAGAACTGCTGAGGAGCCCAGCCACTGCACAGTGGCCAGGGGGCAGTGACTGTGGCCTGAACCCTGAGCTCTGGAGTAGCTTTCCCACAGCAATGGAAACCAAAGCAGCCTTCATTCCTGTTCTTATAAAATTGTGACACAATAGAAAGTGATTTTACAAAGAGGAGCTGCATTTAACACTGGCAGCCAGAACTGGGTGGGGCTTAACACATCAAGATCTCACACAGTGACACATTCTACTCATCTTGGGCCAGTCTGCAAAGGACGGCAATCTCATGTCAAACAGCTGTTTCTGTGTTCACACTGATACTGGGCATTAGAGTGCTCCTCACAGCTTCACACAACCGCACACATGCACGAGCACGTGTCCTACTCCACAGATCTGCACAGATGCAGCTGTTTGCAATGGGGTGGTGGCACTGCGCCCCCCATGCCTTGGCAGCTGGGGCTGATGGGTTTCAGAGGCCACCAAGGGTTCTGGCCTGGCACATAGTCCCGGGAGGTGACTACCCTCAGGTCTCATCCTGCCCACTCGGCTTCTTGGGTGAATATTCTCCACTGAATTTCACCATCGAAAAACATCACCTGACATGGAGGCACAGACCTTCAGCCCATGTCTTTGGAAAAAAGGCTTCTTTCAACCTGCAAGGCAGCTGCACAACCCAGTAAGAACTGCGAAGAAACAGCATCTCCTGGAAGTTTCGTCATGGGCACCCAGGGCTGCTCTGTTCACTGCTCTTGACACAGGCCACTCCCATGGCTGCTGGAGCATCCCGGTGGGCCCAACCAATGGCCAGGATGTCCATGGGAGGGGCCAGGACCTGGGGCCACAAGCATGACTGTCCCCATCTGCTGAACGCAGCAGCAAGGGTGAAGCACATGTGGAGCTCTGCTCTCATCTGTGAGGGTCAGTTACCCGCTCCCAAGACCCCATGCCCAGGTCCCGGTAAAGCAGGAGGGCAAAGGACCCTTTGTCATTCACAGAACATCATTGCAGCCCAAGCACTGAGCTCAGTCCTGAGCAGTCCCAAGTGCCTGACACAATAATACTGACAATAGCTGCTACCATCCATGTCCTTAGAATGGGACAAGAGGGGAACCGAGGACAACCCCTTCAGCTGAAGCCAGCTCCTCCTGCCCATCTATCTGCTAGCTTCCTCCATGAGCATCACCTGGCTCACATCTCATCCCCTAACTGTGATCAGCAGTCTAGAACAGAGCTCGAAAACAGGCCAGACACCTTGTCGAAAGACAAGAGGGCAATTGTGCTTTTGAGTGTAGTGATTTTTCAAAAAAAAAAAAAAAAAAAAAAAAAAAAAAAACACCTAAAGCTTGTCATCAAGGTGAGGGTGTAGGGTGTACAGTCACAGCCACATGGCCAGCTCGGTGTAAGGGAAGTGCTAGAGGGATGACTTTTGCTGAGGAAACTGAAAGTAAGAGAAGAAAAATCACGTAGACATTGGTTCCCTTCTTTTGAAACATAGTTTGTATGTACATATGTGTATGAAGAGGCACATCACCTACTAAAATATAAGAAATGAAATTTCAAACACTGTCTAGATAAATAACTGCAGCGCTCCCATGTTTGTGACATCATGATACGATGTATATGTATGTGACATCCACTCATTTAGTGCACTCCTTCTGTGGGCCAGAGGTGCTGCTGACAGTGGGTTGAGGAGCCAGTGGACTGCCTTGCAGGCAGGGAGGGAAAACACGAAGTGTGACTGGGGACCTACCTCCCTCAGGCTTCCATGGGAGCTAAGCTTTACGGGTAGAAGTCAACCAGTGAAGGGAGGAAGCGACTGTCAGTGAGGATGGCAGGTGAGGCTGACATTGGGACCCTCACGACCATGAGCCCTACACACCTAGCAAGCAGGTGGCTGCACTTCACCAGGCTAGAATTCACCTCACCGTGCTGTCCGTGGGCTCCAACACAGCTGGATGGTGCTGGCCACCACAAGGCTGACCCCTCAGCAGCTGGACTCTCTGCAACTGAGGCCAGCAGCACGGGTGCAAAAGGTGCTTCCCAGCCTTCCCTGGCCTGAGAACTTTAAAAAGGCAAAACAGTCAAGAAAGAATCAGGATCTGCCCTGTTGTATAGCAGCAAGCACCATGTTCTACTCAGTTTGATCACAAACACCTCACTGAGAGCAGACAGAGCAAAGAGCCACGTCTGATGTTCTTCCTCCAACACAGAGACACGCCTGAGACTCCGAAGGTTAAATAATTTCAGAATTAGCCTCCTCCAGAGAAGGGCGTGGGCAATGCAAATTCTCCTTATCATTGAACTTTGCTGGGTTTTCTCTATAATTTAAAACATATTTTCCAATTATGTGCATGATTACATAGGCAAGCCAAGTTAAACGTGAAAGACGTCTAAGCCCGTGTTGATTGAAGTACTTAAGTTTCCTGCAAACTGTACAAAATCAAGATCCCATTATGAAGGCTGAATGCCTCAGTGGTTTTCAATGATTAGAGTAAGTACAGGACTGACCACTTTCAAGAAAATTCTAGCTGGTAAATACGAAAAAAGAAAAAAGCTATCAAACACCAGCCTGTGTAGATTGCTACTTTGTTGGCCCACCCTGGGAAGGGACATGGCATCTTGAGATGCCACTCCTGGGCAGAAGACTAGGGTTGTCTGTGCCAGAAGTCCAGCTCAGCATAGGAACCCAGTTCCAAAAACAAAATTCCAAAGTCTTTGAGGCAGCAGAGTCGACAGAGTGCCATGTGAGCAAGAAGGCACCCTCCACGCACACCGCCCAGGCCACAGCACACTCATCCTCCTGCATCTGAGACACATCTGCAAAGCTTATCTTTGTCTCTGCAACTAAGCACCAGTGACCACAGGCTCTCTATGTCCTATTCGGCCACTCTGGTCAACACAGCCCTACCCGACACACATCCACACCTGGAGCCAGCAAGTTCTCCACCATGCTGGGACAGCTGAGTTCCTGGGGTCAGTGCCTGAACCAAGTAGCATAGAGACGTGACAGTCCCAGGAAAACACCCCAAGCCCCTCCAATCTTGCCCCTGGCACCAGAGGCCAACGAGGGTATTTCCAGGCTGAGCCAGAGTGAGAACAAGGTCAGCTGAAACTGAGGGAAGGCTGTGCTCCACTACTTCCTAGAGGCTCCCAGAGTGACGGGCCCTCCTGACAGTTGACAGTCCCTCCTGGTGACGGACCCTCCTGGAGTGCAGACACAGAGGTCTCTCTCTCTCTCTTTCTCTCTCTCTCTGTCACACACACACACACACACACACACACACACACACACACACACACACAGAGCTATAGCTCTGAGCGTCAATCATGACAACAAGAACGGCAGCCCTAGGCCTGTGCCATCCAGCCATGGGCATCAAGGTCAGCAGGCCCGTGTGCCCATGCCTACCTGCTGCCAACTGGCTGCTTGTCCAGGTGGCCTCTGCAGAGGTAGGAGGAGCTCTCCCTGAGGCAGGGAGGCAAGAAGCCCTCAACAAATGCAGCCAACAGGGAAAGGCTGGGAGAAAGAGCTGGCCTGTAGCCTGAGAGAGGCGCTAGCCCCGGGTGCCCACTCCAGGCAGACCAGGGACCCGCAGCACAAGTAAATCCCTACAAACACTTCCTTGGGCACCCCACCTGCAGGCTGCCCTTAGTACTGAGAATCAGGTTCGGAAGGATGGGCCTGGAGGACCTGCAACAGCAAGAACTCGTCGGAGGACCAGATGCAGGTGCACAGAGCCAGCCTGCCACATGGGCCTCATGCCTGCCCCAACCCAGGAGTGGCCTGCCCCTCACCAACCAGATGCCAATTCCCATCAGCACCCAAAGCAGGAAACTCAGACAGCCAAATTTAAAGAAAGTACCTGGAGCCTTCTCCACAAAAATGACCTTGGAGTCCTGCAGAAAGTTATGGCCAGAGAGAACCATCTTCTTCCCACCGATGACTGGGTAGCTGTCTGTGCTCTGCTTCTCCACGAGAGGCAGCTCCTGAGCCGACCGCTGGGCTGTGTTGGACAAGGAAAGGTCAGTGAGCCAAGACTCGTGTCTTCTGTGCCTAGAGGGAGCCCAGCTGGAGACACTGAGGCTCCCAGGGCACTGTCTTCTAATTCACCTGGCCAGAATCAAAGGGCTGACCAACTCCTAAAACCCGTGATGAGTTGTGGATCATGTCACGTATCTGCTCTAACACTGTCAGGAATTAGAACAAACTCCCCATCATGATACATCTTAGGGTAAAACATAATGCAGTCCTCAGAAGCTGGAAGTAATGAGACCCCTAGCTCCAGACTCAAGCAAGGGGGCCACATGTGCCCGGCACTAGGATGACGGCTTCAAGGGTGGAAGCCATCACAGCCATCAGGATGGCTCATCCCACAGAAGTGCAAAGAGGCCCCAGGACAAGAGGAACCAGGACATGCAACCCAGTGCAATTGCTGGGCTGAGGCTGGGAGCAGGCAGAGGTAGGGAATCCTGTAGGCAGTGAGGAGAAAGCCTGCTGGGGTACCTGGGGCTGACCGTGACACTGCTCTCCAAGCAGAGATGGGAGAAAAGGGCGACGTTCATAAGCACCTGCACCAGGCATTCTCGGAGGGGACCTGGGGCAAGGTCAGCCCCACCTCACCGAGAAAAGCCCAGGCCTCAGGAAGCTGAGGCAGCCCGGTGGAACCTCCAAGTCCACACTCGTCACGAACCCAAGCTGCCCTACACGGGTGGGGGAACCAAGAGGGTGTCTGGGGGATGACGGGGAAAACGGGGTAGGGGGCCATGTGCCTTTTTGGGTTCGAGACTGTAAGAAGACTCGGGTCACTGCCGAGGAAGGCTGGAGCTGGAGACTCAGGTGGGCACAAAGAGCCACCCACACTCCTTGCTGCTCTGGGACCTCGAAGTGAGGAGCCAAGAGCCAGAGTTTCTGACACCTTCTCCTGGGGTGTTTGTCTTTTAGGTGACAAAGGCCAAGGAGCCAGAGGAGGGACAGAACCATGGAGAAGGCAGTAGATGAGGTCAGAGACCATGGGCTAGCTTAGTCCATCTGTACTCCCTCATGGGTTTAGATGGCACCTCAAGGGTCCAATTCTCAGAATGGGTGAGAGGGCTTCTGGGTGCAGACTGTGACAAGCGGGGATGCTGACACCGGGGCTCTGGTGTTTCCATTTAGAGCTGGCCAGAGATCAAGGCAGCAAAGCGGCACAAAGGAAGGAAAGGCTAGAGCCCCAATGTCACCCCCCAACCCCCAGACCATCTCCAGCCAGCCGCTATTGCACCAAGGCCAGGAAGTATCCCCACTCTGCTGTAGCCCTTCACAACTTAGGGGAACAAAACTCAGGAAGATGGACAGTCACATATCAGTTTATACAATTTCCACTTGGGAGGCGAAGCTCAGTGGCGGAGCACTTGCTCAGCATGCGGGAAGCCCTGGTATCGTCCTCCAGTACAGCAAAACAAAGAAAAAACATTTAGGTTTGTTCAGTCTGAAGGACTTCAGTGTCTTTTTTTGTTCTCCAAAACCTTAACAGAGAATCAATTCAAATGTGGGCAATACACCTCTCTCAGAGCGTCCAGGCAGGCCCTGCTTTCTGTTTCCTCCTATGGGTACCTGTGTCAGGACAACAAGATCTCCAGGCAGAGTCTGTACCACACCCAGCTACTTGCAACAGGCGGCTCACCCAGACCCTGTGGTCAACACAGAGATCTGATCACGTCTGGAGGGAGGGGAGAAGTACTGTACCTTCCAGGGAACACACTCAGAAGTGGACACAGCAGATGGGAGGAATTCAGGCCACAAGTCTATTCAAACACAGCGTAAAGAAACAGGAGATGGACCAGTCTTGGCCACCCATCCCTAGAAGTCTACTTACAGCATTCGATGGGGTTCGAGGCGACCTGGAGGGACAGAGTCCGGCCGTTGGGCTGTGGGACATGGACTCGAAAAACCAGCCGCACCCTGGTGTTCTTCCGCCCAATGTCAGTCTCCCCTTTCCGCAGCTCAATGTCAGAGTTTCTGAGCTTTAGAATCCCAGCACAGTCGATGCTGCCCAAAACAAAAGGCCACGACTTGGCTTCAGTCACTGATGGCTCCCCTCACCAGGCAGCCCCCACCCAGGCCCCAAAGGGTAGGCTGTCAGCCTCAGAGGTGAGCAAGTCAGCTGGGGGCACTCCACCACCCTGACAAGGGCTGCATGGAATCAGGCATCCACACGTGCTTGTGAGCAGGAACTGAAGCGGCCACGTGGATGCGCCCTCTAGCCCTGGCCATAAGAGAGCTGCACTGTCCCCATGGCCCCAGACCCTGTCCTGACCGTGGCCAGCTAGCTGCAGCAGCCCAGGAGGAAGAGTAGCAGGTGCTGCTGTCTTTTGTGCACATCTCACAACTCTCCCAGGAAGCCAGTACACCTCCCTGACTGGGCCACTGCTTTCCTCACTCAGTTTCAAATTCCTCGTTTTCTTGTAAACCCTTTTCTAGGGTTTTATACAACTTTATCGTTTTTTTCAAATTTAGACTCTAGTAAAACTCTCCTCCATGTATAAATTCTTGATGCAATAAAAGCCAATACTTTTCTTTCCTCGACTGGCTAAGAGAAGAGATAGAGACCTGTGCGTGCCTCTCCCGCCCATCAGGGGTCACGTGAACACCAAGTCAATGTGGACAGCAGAAATTACTGCCAACTGGGAGCATCCTGGGACATGTGGAGCCGTGTGCGCCAGGGGGCATCCCCTTCCTGGGGTGCACTGTGGCATGAGCACAGTAATCAATGGCATCACAGTTCCTGTAGCTGAAGGAACACAGGCTTCTTTCTGACCTTCTGCCCTTATTCCAGACCTTGGAAAACCTGGATTACACTTTGGGAAGCAAACCCACAGATACTCAATGAAGCTAGCTGTGGCAAATTCCCTCAAATTCATGAAGAGCCAACATGGAAAGAAACTTCTTCCTTTGTTTTCAACCAGAGGGTTTAAATGTTATAAATAATTTATTAGGATACAAAGTCCTGCATGATCCAGCCCCCACCTGTTCATCTATACTCTCCCTGTCAACATGCTGGCCTGGACTCCTTACTGGCCACTGAGTACCCCAAACTCCTTCCCGCCTCACGGCTTTTGCATGTAGCCACTGAGCACTCTACACGCTCGGTCCTTCCTGCCCATCAGCTCTCAGCTAAATGGTACCTGCTGGGAGATATCGTCCCTGCCCTGCCACCAAGAGCAGCTCCAAGCCCTCTATCTCACTTATTGTGAGTTTTCATTATCACTACCTCATCTTTACTTGTGTATTTGTATATGTGTGTTAATTATCTGCCCGCCCCCTCTATGGGTCCCCAATATAAGGCAAACACCATGGGAACAACCAGTGTGCCCTTTCTCTTTCTCCTGTATTCACAGATCGAGGTTGATGAAAATGGCACACAGTAGTCACTCAACTGATAGGATGAAGTGAATACACCCTCTCTTCTATTACCTGGTATGTCTTCTGCTCATTGATAAATTCCCTTGTAAGCTAATTTGACTCTGCATGCCACAACTGGCCATATCAGCAATGTCAGCAACTCTTGGACTGAAAATACTACCCAGGGATATTGTCCTCTTTCGTTTTTCAATGTTTGCATTTCAACCATTCTTCTAATTTGCACTGCTATATTCAGAAATAAATAGGTGTCATATTTAGGAGCTAAATGAGGCACTGGGGGGAGGTATTTACAGCTGTGTAATGGAGATGCTTATTTTAAATGGCAATACACACAGTGGCTGAAACCCTAGAAAGAAACAAATCTGCTGTCATAAATATTTGCAAAGTTTATTTAGATGCTGAGCCACGACACCCAGCTGGAGCTGTGGGAAAGCCCCGGGATGCAGAGGCAAAGCAGCGCCGCCCACAGCCAGAGCCCCCGGAGGCTTACATGGCTCGCATGTTATTTTCCGGCAGCAGCGGGATCTCCAGGACTTTGGTGTTGGACAGGATGGCCTCGTGGCTGGTGGTGGAAACGGTTTTCCCTGTGATCCGGTGGACCTGGTAGAAGGCGTGGGGCCGCAGCAGGCGGTCGTCCGCTGTCCCGATGAACAGCTGTAGAGTGAGCGGCTCATTTTCCAAGTAACCATGTAGCTGGCAAGAGAACAAAAAACTCCCACTAAGTACCAGGCACATTAACTGCTGGGAATCAATTATATGTTTATCAGCAGACTCTAACTCAAAAAGAAAGCTGCAACAGGTGCCCAGTGTCCAGTACTGGTGCCCCTTTTATTTCTCTGTAATATAATATCATACTTGCAAAATGCCTTGTTATCCTGAAGGTCCTGGGCCACACAGGATAGGCTTTAAATACTCCAGTTACTACTTTCATTCATGTACCTCATACACACCTGCACACATGCACACACATGAGGCAGTATGCACACATGCTCCAGCACCACCAGCACCCATGACAACCACGGTCATGCCCTGTGCTCATACTGAGTGACCCATCCTGTGTGCACTGTAAGTAGCTTCCAAGGAAGTGAACACTCTCCCTTCTGAGCAAGCGAGTCAGTTAGAAGAGGAGGGCAGTTGGGTTGCTAACCAAGGTAGCGTCACCTCCAAAATCACAGTTAAGGCTATGGTTTGCCTCGCTAATAAATCCAGGCACAGCCGCAAAAGAACTGCCTCTCCCAAGGCAGGCAGAGAGCTGGGAGCTGGGCCACGGCACTCAGAGTCAAGGCTAGTGCGAGGGTGGAGACGTGGACATGGGCTGAGAAGACACGCAGCAGGAGTTTAGTTTTAGAGACACAGGGTAGGAGGCTAAGAGACAGAAACACCATATACACCTTTTTGATCCCACAACAAAAAAAAGCAGCCCTCATTCCCATGGAGCACGCGGGGAGGTCTTTCTAGGTCCACTAAATTCCTCCTGCCCAGCCTAGTGGAGACTCTTCAGCACAAGCATAGTGGAGTCAAATGCAAAGTCCAAGGTGCAAAGAAATCCCAGCCACAAAATGTATCCACAAATTCTCAGAAAGGCAAAGAGGAAGTGAGATAACTTGGGAAGAGCGGTAACACAGAACCACCCCTGGGTCTGACCCATTTTCTACTTGGCTTTAAGCATAATTCCACCCTCACTGGCTGGTAGAGGTCTGTAACTTTCTTTTTAATATGCCATTTTGGAAAAAACAATGAACTTCAGAAACGGGAAGCAGAAAATCAGACAACACAATTAGTTATAGCTAGATTTTGATGTGGGCGATGGGTACTGGCTTTTTACAAGGCGCTGGCCCCTCACACGTTCTTCATGCAAAAATTGGCGGCCACAGCCTCTGGCTTGATGCAAGCTGGGACGTTCATTATGAGAGGCCAAGGCACCGTGATTTTCATTAACTCTTCCAAACCACCAGCACATGGCATTTGGCCAGCACTAACACTGCCACAAGATAAAAGGACCCGGGCTGAGAGCACACTTCAAACAGGTACAGCTTGCATCCTCCCGTTCAATTATCAGCCCCACAGCCACCAGCAGCAGGCAAAAAATGTGTTCTCTATTGCATCAAAGGCTAACTCGAGTGCAGACACAGTAATTTGCTGCCTCAATGAGCACAGGAGGCCTGGTTCCAGGACCAGGCTGGGTGGCAGTTTCAACAAAGAGCACATTTCCTGAAGGGCTTTGAGGGTCTGTGTTAAAAGTGAAAGCATGTTGCTTCCACGATGGGGAAGGAGGCACCCAGCCCGCCCCAACAAACAGCGTTCAGGAGGAACCTGGTCTTCTCCGCCCCAAGTCACACTGGAGGGTGACAGCTCGCTGGCAGCAACTCTGAGGAGGAGGCAAAGCCAGGCAGTGGCCAGGCAAGGCCTGACCCTTTACACTTAGAGGTTTGTCTGTAGCAAAAGTTCGTTTCCCCTGCTCCCAGCCCCATGGAGCACATAGGGAGGTCTTCCTAGGTTCACTAACTTCCTCCTCCCCTGCCTGACAGAGGCTCTTCAGCACAAGCACAGGGGAGTCAAATTTAAGAGTAAGAAGTAAAAAGCTGCTGGTGGTGGTGCATCCCCTTTATCCCAGTATTCTGGCAAGTTGAGTCAGGACGGTCACGAGTTCAACCCCAGCCTGGGCAACATAATGAGACCATGTATGAAAGTAAAAAGGGGCTGAAGAAGTAGCTCAGTGTGATGGCCCTGCTTCAACCCTAGTACCATGGGGAAAAAAGCTAAGAAGCTAAGAAGTGGCTGAGAGTGCCTCCTGATTCCACTGATGCCTGCGTTCAGACCAGCAGGAACCATCCATGAAAACCATGTTGACAAAAGACCTGGTCACTGTTGGGACTTCCTCAGCTGAAAGATGAGGACATCAGAAAAGGATCCCCTAAGATGATCCTTCCCCACCTGGAGTTCTAGAGAGAGATTTGGAGTCAGTGAGCTGCATGTCAAGTAGGACACACTTCCAGTTCACCCCTGAGGACAGATTTGGGGATGTGGGGGCAGAGGACACAAGTCCTTATGTGTGACAGCCAGCTGCATAGGGTCAGGGCCAGATAAGGAGCTGACAGTGGGTCACATCACCAAAGGCCCTGTTAACCCATCTGCCTGAATCCATGACACACCCCACAGATGTCACCACTGTGCATACATGAAGCTGTCCTGCAAGTCGGAGTACTGACTGCTGAGGCCTGAGCGAATCTGCTACCCAGCCATCTCTAGACACTACTATGGGGTTTCTGTGGGGCAGCACGCCTGGCAGCTCTGACAAATTCTTAAAGCCAGTGCTTGTCGCAGGCTGCAGAGCGACAAATGGAGGCTCTGAACATCACTTGTGGGCTTTGTGACGAAAGAGGATGGGCTTTGTGTAGGACAGGTCCGTGTGGGAGGTGGACACAAAAATGGTGCCAGTTCCCAACTAGCCTCAGACACTGTCTGCATGTGCTCTTGAATACTGGCTCTGCTAGGGACAAGTCCTTGAAGGAAGAGGCATGTGTTGGGTAGGTGTTTTTTATCTTTGTCTATGTCATGTCGCAGTACCCATGAACTGATCCCTTTGGAATGATTCTTTCATTACAACAAGCTGAGTGTTCCTCTTGATGCACAGGTGTCTGCCACAGAATGTCTGTGCCGGTGTTTTCAGGTGTACGGGTGTCTTCAGGCATCACAATAAAGGACACATGTGTGGAGGATGCCCGTTGAGTCTCTGGTCTTCCTGGAGGAGCTCAGGGTGCTGAGGTAGGCGGCTTCGGTCAACACCAGGTTGGGTGAGAGAGCAGGGTGTCCCCGCCACACACCCCCAGCACCTGTGTGCTGGCCAACCGGTATGGTTTAGATCTAAAGTAGGACCTACTTAACAAACGGATCAAGGCATTAAACGTGTCAGATTTGTACCTTCTCCCCAACCCAAATACTAGCGCTATTGTAAACTATGTGTATAGTGCCTAAAACCTGTATGAAAATCTTTTTAATCACTTTAATCCAGATATTTAACAAATCCAATCTCTTATTCTAATAAATATACTATCAGATTTTAAAAAGAACAAAAAAGTAGGACCTAAAGCCTTGCTTGTCAGAAAGTGGCTGGACTGTGGAGGGGCTACAGCTGGCTTGGTCTTAGGAGGTGGGTCTCGCTTACCTCCTTCCTGGCTCCTCCGTTCACTCTCACTGTGTCCTGGCCACGTGAGGTACAGCAGCTTTCCCTCCACTGTGCCCCTCTGCTGTGCTGTCCTGCCTTGGAGCCAACCATGAATTGCAACCACGAGCCAAAATAAGCCTCTCTTCCTTCAAGTTGTGGGCATGGGGTACTGCATCACCAGAATGAGCAAAGTAACCAAGAAACTGACCGAACACAGATGCTACACACAATCTGGTACCCAGGGCCATCCACATGGAAAGTCTGTCTCCACTACGCAGGTGAGAGTAGTTGCTGCTAGCACTGTCTAACTCTACAGGAACAAAATGCTTTTCACTTCAGAACTACAGAGCCTTTCCTATATGAAAATATGAGTCTCTGCAGTGTCCGGCTGGGATGGGAGACCAGGACCAGCCTGTTCGGTCTGTTTGACTCCCAGGGAGGAAGATGCCAGTCCTTTGCCTACTGAATGAACTTGCTAGGAAACTGTTACTCTATTGGACAAAAAAAACAAAACAAAACAAAACAAAAAAAAAAAAACCTGTTTTACTATGGGACATATAAAGGAAAGCAGAGAGTCAGAGGCAAATTTTGCATTTAGAATTTCATCTTGTGAAATTTAACACAAATATGTAAATGGGTCTTTGGCTATAATGCTCTTGGTGGGCAGGGCCTAGAGTGGCCCAAGGGCTCCAGCCCAGCCTAGCTAGCGTCAGATGACTATAAAATGACAATTCAAGACTCCCTAGGGCCCCGGCAATTCTCTGATGGCCATGGAAGACAGCAAATTTGGGGTATAATTTTATCCTTTAGACAAATGCCACTTCAGTGAAAATGGAAATATTTAAGGTTTAACCTGGGAGATAAACATCTATTATTTAAAACATGAAGTTCATTTTAAGGAAAGAAATTTGAACTAATTTACACATCCCCCTGAATGGACCTTCTGCCTCTGGCATGTAACAGTGTCTGTCAGAATACAGCTTATGAAGTTACCTGTCATGACAATGACCTCTCTGCTTCCACCTAAACTAAACAAAATGTATTATTCCATTTGCGAAGTGTAAGGGCCACGATTTTCCTCGAATAAAATGTTTGTTTTTAGCTCCTCTGCTTACCTCAGCACATACATGGTAGGATGACAGGCGAACAGAAGGATGAAGACAATTTTTTCAGTGCTGGAGCTCACCGAAGCTCCTGCCACAGGAGAGGGAGGTGCTGGATTTACAAAAAGCTGCTAATTGATGGAAATCAGCTCCCTTTCAACTAGTCATCTCCAGTTGGTTACACAGAAACTAAGCAAAGGACACCCTCCTGTGACATTCTTCCTTCAAGACACTGCATCTTTGTACTAATCACATTAAAGGGAAATTATATATTTAAGACTCAAAAGTAACATTTGCACTTCATAATATCCCCAAAAAGCAGGCAGGGAGTTTGCAAACTGGCTTCATTATTTTAAAAATTTATTTATTTGCTTACTTGTTTGCTGATTGATTGATTGACTGATTTAATGATGCTGGGGATCAAAGTCAGGGCTTGTTTCACTTTTTTTAAAACCCAAATCTCCTCCCATAGGATTAATTTAAGCATATCCACATTGCCTCAGATTGTGTTTTCAGCCCCAAGCAACATCAACAGGAGAAGAGTTCCTCACTGAGAGGGAGAAGTTCTCCCTCATCAGAAGCTCTATTTCCCACCTTCCAGGACCGCAGCAGGCTGCCAGGAATCCACAGCCCACCCTAAAGCCCTTGATGCAGCAACAGGGGCTGGGCCTAACCCATCATTGTCCCACAGCCCTGGCCTTCTCTGGTGCTTGAACCCTGGGAGGAGCATGGAGGCACTGAGTGTCACGACTGAGAGGGCTGCAGGGAGGCAGGACATTCATACCGTAACAGCTTTTACCAAGCAACACTGAGGTGCTGTTGCACTGCGGCAGATGACTAGACCAGAACCACCAGTGTGGGTGACATGAGCAGCTGCAGAGCTGAGCTCGTGATTCGTGCATGCGTTCGTGTGTTTGGGAACGTGTGCATTTGATTTTATGCACACATGTACATGAGGGTATGCATGTAGGTATTGGTGTGCACGGATGTTTGTGTAGTGGGTCAGCACGTGTGTGAGTGAGTGTGCACATCTGCGTGCATTTGGGAATGTGTGCATTTGGTTTGTATGTAATAAGCCCAACACCAATGCTGGTTTTGCTCTGAAAAGTGTCACTTAAATCTGAGAATCTTCTCTGTGAATAGATTTATTTTACCAATGATTTATATCACGTTTATACACATAGACAAAAGGAGATTTATGTTTGCAAATAGATTCAGAGGCCAGACAGCCAGCACACAAGTGGCCTCCCAGCAGGGACCTGAAGCCACACTCAGTACAGACTCACAGCACACAGCAGGAAGGCCATGAGATGCTACACATGTCGCCTTCAGGAGAAGGGATTTGCTATTAGTATTTCTGATCTTTTGTGGGGAGGAGAGCACTGGGGATTGAACGCAGAGACTTCGTACTGAGCTACATACCTATTACTTTAAATTTTTTTTTTACTTATTTTGAAACAGGGTCTCACTAAGTCACTAAGTTGCTAAGACTAGGCTCAAACTTGCAATTCTTCTGCATCAGAATCCCAGAGTGCTGGGATTACAGGCATGTGCCACCACGCCCTGCTCGTCTGCTTATATATGAAATTCCTCTACCTTTCTGAGAAAGTAGAAACTAAAAATTAAAATGAGAGCCATAATGGGTTTATCTGTATAAATATCTCAAGAAAGGTAGAAAATAAACAAGGGCCATAATGGGTTTGTCTGTGTAAGTATGGGCTGGCAAATACCAGCCACATGCATGGCATACCAAGAGCCCAGCTAGCGTCTCTATGAAGCACTGTGTCCTGTGAGTACAGTCACTGCCTCACAGTAGGTCTGAAACTTTCCTAGGTTCTAATAAACAATTGCTTGATTTACTCAAAACCTCTCTGGGGGCTAGGTCGTCATGTAGCTCAGTGGCAGAACACTTGCTCAGCATATATGGGATGCTAGGTCGATCACCAGTGAAAAGAAAAAAATTGCATTTTGTTTTATTTCATTCCACAGTGCAGTAAGTCTCTGATGTGCACGAAATACAGATGCACGGAAAAGCTGCACGTTCTGGCTGGAAAATACTCAAGCTTAGCCATGCCTTTCCAGTCTTACCAAGGTGTGTGGAGTCAGAATTGCCCTCCGGGCAGGGCCACTCCCTCTGCAGCATCCCCTCTCCTTGGGCCTCCCAGGATCTCATGTAGTTTAAACAGTTTAAACGTAAAAAGTCAATGCAGGATTTTGAAAGAAAAAGCCACACTATTTAGCTTCCCAAAAGGGACAAGGGAGGCTTTATGGTTCTGCCTCAGCTTTAGTTGACAAGGCTTTCAGCCTGTGAATGAGTTTAGATGCCACTCCCTCATCCTTCCCAGGAAGCTCACCACTGTCCTCTGTGGCCGGCAGCACAGGCAGCTGATTCAGCGCTGTCACCCCAGAGTGAAAAGCCTAGACTTACTTTCCTTTCAGGTCTCCGCAAAGCGAGTCCCAGCACCTCTCTGGGATGCAGTTCGTTACAGGCATTACTGGGTTTGAGGAGCTCCACTGGCCAAGGGAAGACAGGACACCTGGACTAAGGTCCTTGTGCTGTCGAGACCTCAGACCTGCACCAGACGCAGACTCCATGACACGAGGTACGCAAGCAAAGACAAGACCCACATGAACGAGAAGCTCATGAATAAAAATCAGAAAGTATGGGTCAGGGCATGAATATGTTGCTCTTTACAATCAATGGCAAGTCGCAGCCCGGACAAGTTTGTGAGGCAGTGAGCGCATTCCAACTCCGCGGGAAGGGCTGTGCCTGAAGAGGTTCTGCCTCCTCGGACCCCCCACCTTCCAGCTCTCCTCTTAGGTTTTCTCCTAGGATGGCTGTCCTTCTGGGCCCTTCCCCCCACTCGGCCAGGACACAGGGGAGGAGCAGGCAATTCCCCTCACTGAGCACTCACTGGGTGGAAACGGGTGGACCCCTCCTGAGGGGAGACACCACACTAACACCGCAGACATTTTACAAGGGCATTTGCTAAGTCCTGCATCCCTCTGGAACAATACATGCAGCACAAAGAAGACTGTGGCCTGGGATCGATTACCCGGGGCGCAAGGCCACAAGAGGGGACAAGAGGAGACAAGTTGGAGCAAACCAGCCTGGACAGTTGCCAGGGCAGCAGGGCCAAGCCCATTAGAACCTCAAAAGGGGGTCGGGAGCCTCAGGAAACTCCGGGGCAGTCAGGGACGTAGGCTGTACATGTGGGGGCTGCAGATGGGCAGCCTTACTACGTACGTCTCTTGCCACCTGAACCTGGGCGACAGGCACGGAAGACAAGCACAGGCTCCGTGGCAGAGCAACAGGTGGGGCAGGACCCCACGGGGCTCCTCTACCAGTGCCTCATGGGACACAGTGGACGCAGACACACAAGGGAGCATCCAGGGAGGGGAAACTGCATTAGCTTTTGATTGAGGAAGGTTCTGCCCGGAAACACTACATTTAGCATTTCTAATTAAAAACACGCTGAGAAGCCCCAACTTTCTGCAGAGGAAAAAATAACCTACAAATGGAGAGCCAAAGAGCCTCACGGGCCTCAGGACCTGTTTAGGGACATTAAACAAAAAAAGTAGGAGACACTTCGGATGAGCCCAGAGCCTGAAGCATGCTGACATTCACCACCCCACTGCCAGAGAAGAGGCTGCAACCCTCCAAAGAGGCTGCACACAGAGTCTTGAAGTCCAACACCAGGCCATGGGAAGATCTCACACCCTCGAATGTGCCAGCTCCCCCTGCTGGGTGACAGGTCTCTCAGCTCATGGCATTCCCCACCCAGAGCCTACAGTGGGATTCCTTGGCCCATCCCTGGGAGACACATCAAGGAGTCCCTGAAAGCTAGTGGGATGGGCCAACAGTGTGGGAAAGGTGGAGAGGTGGCTACATCCCCAGCCTCTGGAATGACATTCCCAGGCCAGTGTCTCCCTCACACAAAGAGCTGAGGCTCTCAGGAGCACCTGGCTCCATGCAGAGCCCTCCCACCCAGCGCCATGCAGCACTGTCCCTAGTGCACCCAATGCAGAGGCAGAGGTAAACCCAAGACATCTGAGAAGTGAGGCCAGCCCCCAACAATGGCCACTGCCCCAGGTCCTGACTCCTCCAGCTCGCAAGGGTTGGCCTGCAGCTGCCTGCTCTTTCTGTGTCTCCTGGTGAAAACCTCTCTTTCCTCAGGACATGGCCTCTGAGCTACGGCAGGACACAATCTGGTGGATTTGCTTGTAGTCTGTGCAGAGAGCAGGGGCTGTGGCCATACCTCAAGTACCCACAGGGTAGATGGAGGAGAGCCTGACCTTTGGGGTCAGACCATTAATGCCCCCAAAGATGGCCAAGCTGGGGCTGGAATAAGACACAGGGGCAGTGAGCACCTCAGGTGCCTTGTGTCACACCACAGGGACATAGGCCCAAGGTCTGGCTGCCCCCTCCCTGGCTGGAGGATACTGCTGAGGGAGTCCAACCACCCTGCTAGGTAATGGGATTGCTCTACATTGGCAGAGAAAAGCACTTCCATCCACACACAGGGCCATGTTCTCCCAGGAGGGGTAGGAGAGCTACGGCAAGGCCAGTGGGCCAAGCTGGACAGATGTCAGTTGACACAACCTCAACTCCTATGCTTAGCCTGCGCAGAGCAGGAGGGAACAGTCATGCAACAGAGTCAGAAAGACAGCATCCTCTATTCCAACACCTCCTCAAAGAAGGAGAAGCCTAAAAACATGGCTCCATGCCCACACTTTGCATCTTCTTCATGTCAGAGCAGTCACCATTTGTGGTCTGTGGTCTCGGAGCACCCGGCACAAGAAGCTCCTGCCGCAGGGTGGCTGAGGGAGGAGGAGTACACACAGCCAGGAAGGAGGGTCGGAGCCCTGCAACTGAGGGCCTGGTGGGACTGGTCTCCCCGCTGTCATTCTTACTAAGGATGGAGGCTGTCATCTTGTCTCCAGCCCCATCTACACCAAACAGGCATGTCTGAGGGCTGGGACTGAGCACACCCAGGCAAGCCCATGTGTGCACGTGCCCCTCCACCTGCAAACTGCGGCAGAGGCTCTGCCCTCAAAGAACACTTGGGAAAACCACTTGAAATACTGTGCATGTGGCATTGTTACAGAAAGCCATTAGCAAGTTCTGTGCTTGCCTGACCTATCACTAAAATCTCCCCAAAGCTCCTGAGTCAGAAGATTTGGGGGCTGGTGATACGGCCTGAGGAGTCCCGACGCTCTGGACGGGTTCCCACTTCCAACTCTGCATGGAGTCTGCCCTGAATGGTGTACTGCCGTACAGACCTCAGCCTGCCCAGGTGGATGTACTGCTGTGGGGACTTTGGTCTCCCTTCCACGGCTGTGACAGACAACGAAGCTCTGAATCGTGTTCAGAAATCCAACCGTGAACCTGAGACCATGTGCCTTCAGCACTCATCAGCAGATCTCAACAAAGTTTTACCTATTTTCCCAAAATATTGCTATGAATGATAATGACTGGGCCAAATCCACTGGCTCAAGTGGACAAGGAAAAGCTGCCCGCTAAGCACCTTCCTGGTACTGTGGCGCCCTCTCTTACCACTCAGGACGGAACACTCTGGCCCTCTTTGGACAGGAGAAGAAATGGTGATTCTCATGGTCACAAAGTTGACCATGTATTTCAGGGGTTGCAGAGCCAACGCACAGCACTTCTGAATCTGCAGAGTAGCACCTGAAACCCTGGACCGAGATGGCCGTGCAGAGGGGAGAGAAGCTGTCTGCGCGATGAAGAAAAGCTTTGCTTTGTGCACTTGGTAGACAGGGAAGGAGGCAGTGTTTGCCCTGAAATATCCTGAAAGAAGAGAGGGCCACTGTCCAGGTGCTGAGGCCAACCCATGAAAAATTAATCCACACCATGAGCAGGTCAGCAGCGTTTGGCAGCAGCAGGCCAACTCGGAGTCCGGCTGGGGTCAGGGCTGTATTTTAATCTCCACCACGTGGCATCTCAGCCCCAGGATCCCCCTGCCGGGAGCAGGCCACCATGCTCATGGCTGTCCAGTGTACAGCTCTTCACGGGGCCTCCGTGGTTCTCATGAGACAGGAATGTGTTCCGGCAACAACTCCCTCACTGGCTTTTGTGAAACCCTGGGTCTCTAGATGAAGAGCCCATCTTGCAGCGTGCTCGGGAGGGGAGGGGGACACAGGAAAAGGGACGTGGGCCTGGGTGGGGCAGAGCAGGCTGCTAAGAGGATGGGAGGTGCTATTTGTTCCTGGTATCCAGACATCCTTCGGGAGCCTGTTTCTCCTAACAGTTAACACCCTCTAAACCTCCTCTGAGACTTGGGGACAGACACTATCTAGAATGAAAAGTAATATCACAGGCCCAATTTAAACGCTAGTCTGAGAAAGATGAGTCATTTCCTGGTGGGCGCTGTGCTTTGGTCTTCAGCCGCCAAACTTCTTGTGTGACGGAAGAGGTATTTGTCATGGATCTATGGGGGCAAAGTTGGCCTAAAAGCCAAGAGATCGAAGGAGAGTCTCCAGAACCACCAGGGCACCAGCAAGATCCTCCTGTCTGGCCTCCCTCCCCTACCTGCTCCCCTCGGGTCCTCCTGACCCTCAGGGCCCCACCTTGCTGCCTGTGCCCGAGCACCCACACAGTGGGGCATGTCCCAGGGTCACCCACCCACAGCCCCCGCCTGGCCCCTGCCCATGGCTCTTTGATTCAAACCTTTCATGAGCCAGGCAGGGACTGTGCTGGTCACTATCCTAACAGATGGGTCACAAACTGCAAACCTAAAATGCTGTTCAGGAATTGACCAGGTTCGGGTGTTTCACATTTCAGTGACCTATTAATTATTCACGTAGAGCCAGCCTCCTGCTCGATGGGCTGATGCTATCGGGCAAGCTGTTTTGGTGATCGGTAAGCAGAGCTGAATCCTGTGACCCTACTAGGGTCAGAGATCAGACTCTGTCCCTGCGGAGCGCCACGTGCTGACAAGGGGCGGGTCAAACTGGGGCAGGTAAGAGAGGGAGCGAGGGAGGCTACCACCGTGCCTCCAGGATAGGCTTCAGGATGACCTAGGTATCACCCACCCAGGTCAGGAGAATTCGGTCTCCTCCCATCAGCACTGGCCCAGAGTGCCACCAACCAGACCAGGATAGACCTAGAGAACTGTGTCGGCCAGGGGGACATTTCACCAAGGAGGACCCCATAAGGGCAGCTGGCAGTTCCAGCCAAATGTCTCCTTTAGGATGGATGGGTCAAGGCATTTCTCCACTGAGGAAAAGCTAAGCGTCACAGTTCTGGAGGCCCCACCATCCCTTTCTCATTGGCTTGGACATGACAATGAAGTGGGCCAAGGCAAGCCCTGGAGACAGGCTCCGGCAGGACAAGCATTATCAGAGCTGAGGGGAGCTGGCTGGCACCATGGCTGTCAGGTCTGCCCAGGGACTGTGGAGCTGGCTTTGAACTCACCCTGTAAATTGCCAGGCCAGCCTGACAGGTGCTGGACAAGCCAAGGGCCGCACCTTCTCCTGCCCAGGTGTTGCCTGCTTCTGTGCCAGTGTGACCTTTTTAATCCCATGACTAAGAGCTGGTGGTCTGCAAGTGTGGGCAGTTCATTAATGATTTAATGGCCAGCAGAACCCAGAGACACTTCGGTTATTCTCCAGCATGAGAAAGACAACTTCATGGGAGGGCAGAGGGACCCCGCCCATGGTGAAAGGTGATGACCCCCAAGAGCAGAGCTCCAAACACCAGCAAGCAGAGGGAAGGGGTCCTGAATGCTCCGACACTGGCCCCCAAGGGCTGGGACAAGTCCTCTACACAAAGGAGGCTGGCCAGACACTAATGGCCATCCCTAATTTGAGAATGCTATAACCGCTGACTCCACCCGGACAGGGCTGTTGTGGTACACGCCTCCTTGCTTCCTGCAGTAGACACGGGAATGGGTGCTGAGGGGCTGCCTCGCCTGCACCTACCTGCAGCAGCAGAGGCAGGCATCAGTCCTCCGTCTCTCCTCCTTCCATCTTCCTCTGAGGCACTGCTAAGGGCGATCCCTGCTGCAGTTCGCTGCCTTTGATTTTATGGACAATCTTTGTGAAACATAGAGGAAAATGGAGCTCTGCATATACTAGGGAGACCAGCACCTCTGAGCATGCAAGGGCTCCCATGGTTCATGCAAGACGGTGGCTCTGAACAGTTGAGGCTGTGACAGTGTCCACTGACCATGAGACAGCCCATGGGGGCCAGCTGTGCCCCCAGCATGTGGACTGAGCTGTCGTCTCCCCCAGGGCTACTGCGCCACAAACCCACCTTTGGAAGCAAGAGGAGGGCTGGGCATCGGGGCGGCTGGTGTCAAAGGATGTGCCAAAATAACTCAACAGCACAGAACAGAACCTTGTGGTTACGGAGCTTTCGTAGCAACTGAGAGAGTTTTCTATTTTCGTATGTTTTATAATTATGTGCAAATTCTATTTTTATCCAATTTGTGGTCCACCAACCGAAAAAGAAAACAAAACCCCAAAACTCCCTCTTTTTAGTTGCTTACCTCACACCGGCATAGACGTGAGTTCACATAACAGGGACATATCAGAAAACTCTTTAAATTACTGCTTTCTCACTATGAGAAATGCCAACAGATCCTGGCATTCTTTTCTGTTCTGGGATTATTTCAACTGTAAGGAAGTGGCAGTGATCGCTCTACTGAAACATCCCCAGTCATCTCATTTTGTCACCCTTCACCAACATGTACCATTTGACTTGAAATAATTTTGAGCATATATATTAGAGATATTTTAAATGACCATTTCACGTTTCAAAATTCCTTTAAAATGTCAATTTCCCCAAAACTGTCTGTGCTGACAGATGAATGTCATGTCCTGTGCCCAAGGCAGGGGAGAGTAGCAATGGATCAATTCCCCAGGCTCAAGGCCACACTGCAGGGTTGCAGGAGTGTCACGGGCACTATTGGCCGATGGTGGAAACCAGTCTGTTGAAACTCAAGGGCTTTCCACACTCATCACCATTGTATCCCCCAGAAAAGCAGCTGAGAGTCTTACGACCACCACGTGCCAAGCGCTGCAAAGGCACAGACCGGAGTCCAGGGCCCTGCCCTTCACGATAAAGGCTCAGTGTTTACACCACTCAGCCCCATGGCCAGCACCCCTTGCTGATATAATTTACAATAAATGGGGGGTGTTCAGCCATTATTTCTTTATTGCTTATTTTCATGCCTCCTTCTTCAACAGACTTATTTCCTTTCCTTTTTTAATATCTTTTCCATTCAGCAATAATGTACTTTCATTCAGTGAAAACCATAGCAAAAAAGAGGAGGTGAATACCTGCAGTTATTTAGCCCAACTAAATGCAGGCATTATCTGACCTTTTTCCACCTGGGAAGGCGGAAACTTAAAATGTCAAACTGGCTGCTGTGCACTGATGTGTCTCCTGCATTTTCTCACATCAAGCAGCTAACAAAGTAGGTATTAATTGGCGTCAAGCACACAGGCCACAAATATCACCTTAATATCATCTGCAAGCGCTGCTAAAGTGCTTCATTTCTGCACCTTGCCTGGCTAATTCCATGTGGCTGATTGCTGCGTTGGCAAACAGCCATTTGTCTGCATGGCCTCCTGCCCTCACAAGCTTTTTATTTACCTAAATGGAATAAAATAAAAATACAGGGTGCCCTGCTGAGCACCTCTTTCAGCCTGCATCGTTCCCTAAATAGCAGGGTTGGTGCCACCTTGGGGATGTTGAGGGCACTGGGGAAAGGGCTCTCTATAACACTTCATGGCTGGTGCCCTGCCCAGAGGGCAAAAGGGCCTCTCTGTGGCTGTTGTAAAGCAACATCTGGGTTCTAAAGCTTATGAGGCGACAGGCATGACAAAGGGAAGCAATCACATCACTGATGGGGATTTTACATCAATGCCCTAGTAGAGAAGGAACAGAAATGGGTTGGTGGACATACTGGTCCCTCGAGGTCACCAATGTGTCCTCCAGCCATTGCTGATGGATGTTCTAGCTCTATTGCAAATGAACTTGCTCCCTTCCTGAGGCAGGGAAATGTCACCAGAGCCACCACTGGGGGAGCCTGGTCCCCAGCAGCGGATGCCAACACAGGTATGGCCGTGGCCTCACTCACCACCTCTCCCTAGGGAGCCTCTACTTCATCACCTGCCCCTCAGATGCCGCCCTGCAGGCTGGGAGCACAGGCCTCTGGGCCACACCTTGAGCAGGTCCCATACCTGGCTCCTGGATTTCTACCAAACACCCAGAGGAGGTGAGACAGGTGGTGAAGCCACAGCTGGAGAACCCCTGCTCCGGGAAAGAATGCAGCCATAAAAATTATCCACTCAGGACATTCACATCTCATCGCTTCTCGCTTAGCCTTTGGGCTAAGATCGAGTGTAGGACATTCACGTCTTCGGGGGCATAGGTGTAAACACACCTGCCTCAGGCAAACCTTACAAAACAGTTACACATGATCTGTAAGGACAAGAGCCACAGGATTTCCCTGCTCAAGATTTCACAGTTGGCCCTCGACTTATGAAATTCACCTTCTGATCATCCAGTTTCATAATGGGATCAGAGCTGTCACAGATATACATTCAGAAGACTTGTACTACAAATTCTGAATTTGCCCTCTTCCCGAATAGCTATAAGGAGTGAGCTCCTTTGTCGTGATGCTGGGTGAGGGCAGTGAGGGCAGTGTAGTCCCCAAGACCAGAGCGGAATTTGCAATGGGTTCAACAGGACATAATCCTGCTGTAGTTCAAGAAGTATCTACACTGAGGAGAAAGCTGGGACTTCACTACATACTATGCATTAGCACTTCGCTGCACAGGTCCGGAGGCAGTGCTTGCCCTGGGGAGGGTGGGGAAGCCACTCAAGCTGCTGCTATCCAGCTGCCCATTGGGTAAGAAGCATCGACGCTTACATGAGCCTCAGATCCAGTGGTCCCCATACCTGCACAATGGGGTGTCCTCCAGCCGATGCCTTCACAGCCCCACGGCTGCCCTCTGTCTCATAGTGAGCTCTGTGGTGGGATTTGGGCTGCACCTCAATTCGTAGCTCATAGGGGCCGGAGTGGGATGGCAGCTGCCAGTCAAGAGCGGGCAGAGATGGGCTGCAAAGGAAGAGAGAACCGTTAAGGGCCAGGCCGGTAGACACGCTCTTGGACCACCGAGCCCAGCGCCTGCCTCGGGGCACAGCTAGCAGGCCACCCTTCACCTCACATCCCCAGCATACATCAGTAGGGGCAGCAGCCTGACTTGAGTGAGCTGTGTAGTATAGTCAGTGGCCACTTTATCACCATATGGAGTTACGGCTTGCCAGCTCTTTACACCAAGATCAAAATGTCTTCCATCCTTTGTGATAGGTTTCTATAAATTATCTAAACTTCCTCACAAGAAAGGGTCCTGATTAAAAAGTTTCTTAAAATCAGAGGCACAACCCAGGCAAACTGAAGACTTCTCACCATGGGCAGAGTCTTCGTTTTTTTTTTTTTAAATTTTTTTTATTATTTTTACCAAGAACATGTATTGGTACATTGTATACATAATGATCATAATCAACATGGTTATTTTGTACATGATACATCTTGGTTCCCCCCCCTTCCCTCCCCTCTTCCCCTCCCCTCCCTTCCATTCACCCACCCCTCCCTATTTGCAACAAGTGTAGCTATACTTTACCATTTTTTCCCCTTTCATCTTACTTTTCTTTTAACCTTCTTCTTTATCCCCCTTTTCCCTATCTAGTTATCTCTTTTGAATACTATCTCTTTTTTTTTTTAAACAAAATATCTATTCTACCCCTTTGTCCTTATTTACACTTATGGTTTCTCATATCAGAGAAACAATTCGATGTGTACTAATAAGTGTCTGATTTATTTCACTTAATAGTATGTTCTCAAGGAACATCCATTTACATACAAATGACTCTAGTTTATCCTTTTTTATGGCGGTGTAGTACTCCATTGTG
>PVJO010015738.1:0-40733 GCA_004026905.1 Hystrix cristata
AATGTCAATAGCAGAAATTGAGATCATGTGGCCAGTAGAGCTCTAAAAATGTACCCTTTCCCACTTAGCAGAAACTATTTGTTGCTTTTTATGATATAGAACAATACAAAACAACAAATAAAAACAGGCATGGCAGAAAGAAAAATGTTTTCTCCAATAGCAATATTTGATCCAAAAGATAACAGAATGTTGCCTTTGAAGTCTTCAGAAACAAAAATAATTCTCAAAAACTAGATTTAAATAGCTGGAAAAAATTTCTCAGATATAAGGTTATCAAAATACATTTTCTTTTCTTTTTTTTTTTTTTTTTTTTTGGTGCTGGGGATCGAACTTGAACCCCTGTGCTTGCAAGACAAGCACTTTAACCACTGAGCTAAATCCTCAGCCTCAAAATACATTTTCGAACATATCAAGGACTCAGAAATTTACTTACTATAAATGTATTACTTGAGGATATAGTCTAGCAAATTGTAGGAAAAAGCAAGTGAGAAGACATTAGATGCTGGAAACACTACATGCAATACTGAAGACAGGGAGGAAAACATTAAGGATTAGAGTTTTAAATCAATTTCTAAAATATCTTTATGTCTGCAAAATGTGATTTAAATCTTAATAAGAAAAATGTAAGTAGAAGTTCCAAAAATAAAACTTACCAACTCTAAGTCTAATGATAAAACTAAAATGAGAAGCAAATTATAACAAAGAATGAAGAGGAGGACAAGAGAATTCTTTGTGCTTGCTAGCAGAAAAATTTCTCCATGAAGTACTCAGGGGACAAAAAAAATCTTTAAATCATAGTAAAGGAAATGAAATCGTAGAATGTTCTGTGGTGAATAAATAAAGGCTATATAATCATCATAATTTTAATACCATAAATGAGATTTAGCATTGTTCAGTTTTTATAGCCAGCCTGTGAACAAAGCAAGGATGTCTTGTTTTGGTTGTCAGTGCAGAACATAACTGTTGATAACACTGAAAAAATGAAAGCAGTGTGTTTCTAACTGTGGAAGAGTGAAGCTGGAAAGGAAGGTCAGGGGTTGATATTCTCATTGTATAAAGAATGGATTTGAGATGCTGGCTTTAAAGCTAAAAAATAGAGGTGTCAGTATGTAATTTAAAGAGAGGATTGAAAATGCCAATTGCTAAGGCATACAAATAGGTGAAAAAACAGATGTAAGAAAGCACATGCAGAATGTTACCGTTGCAACCAGGCACCCCCCTGGTAGTCACATTACTTTTTAGTACATCATGAGGATTATACAGAAGACAGACGTAAGACAAATCTAACTCCTGAATACCATTTGGTAACCTTAATTCTATTTTGTGAAAAGCAGGGCTGATAGCAGTTGAAGAGGTTTGCATGACACAAGAAGAGGTGAAAATGACAACATAAGAATGTCACATTAAGCAAAGAAAGAGGAAGTAGTAAAATCAAACTTTATCATGGTACAGACTAAACAAAGTCCCCAAGGGTACTTCTAGATTGATTAAAGTGGTTTTGGAATGTTAGAGGCAAATCCTAAAAACTAGGACAGGAGAAATTCTTATCAAGTTTATCTCTGTAGATAGAGAATACAAGATGTTTCAGGATATTGATTAAACTTGTGAAATGCTTACATATTGTCATATAAAAACAATATGTATTACATCCATTTGGAAGTTGAATTCGTTTTTTTTTTTTTTTTGCTAGAAAAGGTGCAGACAAAATAGAAAAATAATGTGTTTTTATTATTTTAATATAGAGGAAGTTTTTATCTTTTTTTCATACGGGAACCTTATGAGTGAGCTTATTAAATAAGGCCCAGCATAACTAACCTTCCATGCAATTTCAGAATGTGAACTCATTGTTGTTAGGTAGATGAATAGATTAGATGTAGGCCGGTAGGAAAAGAAAAGGGCACAGAGATCCACTTGCCGGAGCAGGAGCAGAGACTGCTGTAGACCTATTAATGAGATTTGTTCCTGTAACATCAAGTACACTCTTTTGCCTGGGAAAATACCATGCTAAGCTGTTGATTGCAGGCATGAGGAAGACAGTAGGTAATCAGGGGTCTAGAGATTTTCCAGCATTATGAAACTCCAAACACTCAGGCGTCCTGTGGAAGCACTTATTAAATAGCATCACTAGGTGATATAAAGTATAAAAGAGAAAACACCCAAGGAGACATTTTCTTTCTTTCTTTCTTTCTAAAACTCACTGTCAACAGTGACTAGCAATGAAAAGCACGAATGGGGTACTAGCAGTTATTAATGGTGATAGGCAGGAGAGGGGAGTGAAAACATTCTCCCAACACTGGCTTGGAGGGCCAGAGTCACGTGCATTCAGAATAAAACCTTTGAACCCCTATGTAAACATAAATAACAATTATAAAACACCAAGTACAGATTAGGAAAACAAAAACCAATGTGATGACTAACCATTCCAAGCAATATCACTGGTAAATGGCAGAACCAGTATTAAAAAAATTAATAACCTAAAACTATTCTCATTCATCCAAATTCCTCTATGATGGCAATCTCCTATGAAAAGATATTTAAATTTGTTTCCTCTAAAATAAGATTGTAGAACTACCTTCACAGGTTACTGCTCTGCATTTTCTTGCAGAAAAATGTACAAAAAAGAAAAAAAAAATCAACCACTAGTGAAAAAGACAAACTATGAGGGTTCAGAACAAATCTGGCCACCTCTAGTTTCTGTATGGCCCATAAGCTAAGATTTGTTGGCACTATAATAACATTAACTAGCATTTATTTATATTAATATTAGTAAACATATGTTAGCTCAGAAACCTGCTGCATAGTTAAGGGTTGATTGACCTAGACTGGGCTTGCATCTATTCCATTTATCATTCACATCCCTTGGTAGACAAATAAGTTCCCTGGGGCATGTTCATTTCCTTCAAAAGAAGACATGTGACTGTTGGGTGAAACTAACATGCTGGTGTCCATGGAGTTTTATTGGAAAGAAGCCATACCTATTTGCTATATATTTTCTGTAGTAGCTTTAGTGTTTCAGCATTGGAGTCAAGTAGTACACAGAGAGATCATATGGCTTGCGAAGCTTAAGATAGTGTATTGCCTATCCATCCGCAGACAGAGTTTGCGGGCCTCTGCCCTAGAACATGGAACAGAATGAGAACTCTGACTCTGAGGTTGAGGATTCGTGGAGATGATAATCAGGCATTGCTTTTTAGTTTTATCTTCAACACTCAAGTACTAGTAGACTTACCTCTGCATACAGAAAGATGCTGAGTTAGAGAAATCCCAAAGCATTGCTTGCTTTCTGCTTTGTTTAGTTGAGGTTTTAGCCATGTTAGATGAGATTTTGGGAAGTGGGAGTTACAACTTGAAATGCACTCATGACTCTGAAAATTTCTTTCAGTTATACTTCACATGTTACTTTTTACCTTACTGTTTACTCAATGAAATGCAGAATTTACGATGATGGCTTAATGTAAGTGGCAAATCTGAAATTATACCAAAATTCCATCTAATGAACAACTCTAAATATTTATGAACATATATTATTCAGGTCTTGGTCTACTACCTATCAGTGATGACCAAAGATGTACCTTGTAGTGGAATAAAAGCCCAGAAGAAAAGATACCAAATAGATAAATTAAAGGACATCCAGCTTTAAAGTCCTTTAAAATTAGCACAATATTATCCTGAGTAAAAATATTAGATTAGAAACTGTTTATGGGAACCAGACAAAAAAGCCATTGAGCTAAAAACCACCAAGAGGAGAAGTGTTTTAGGACTGCTCTAACAGTTAGAAAGAAAAAGCAGAATCTCCATGCAACTCAAAGGGAAGATGCTATCGTTAAGATCTAAAATGTCTCCCTAAAAGCTTCGTAAAGGCATTGTCTCCAGTCTGACATTACTCACGGAAGTGAACAGTACGGAGAGGTTTTCAGATCACTGGGGACACCCCCTAGCAGACACAGTAGGTTCACAGTCACTTTTTTCTCTTTACCTCCTGGCCAAGAGTGGAGTGGTTTTGCCCTAGTACTGTTTCCATCAATCCCGGCTATCCGATGCTAAAAAGCAATGTGTCCACCTGACCGTGGACTGGAATTTCTAAAACTGTGAACTAAAATAACTTTCTCCTTATAAGGTGATTATATCAAGTTTTTAATATAGTGACAGAAAGTGATCAACGGAGGGGAATGGTGCCATATGACTGTCAACAGAAATATGATCCTACCAGAAAGACGTCAGAGACCACTGAGAAGGACGAGAAAGCAAGAGGATGACTCACAGAAAAATTCAAGATGAAACCCAGGTAAGTGGGAGCAAGAAGACAAGACTGGAAATAAAAATACTACCGTGTCATATTTCATATAAATGGAATCATACACTAAATGATCTTTAGTAACAGGGATCTTTCAATTAGCATAATGTTTTCAAGATTCATACTATTAGAGCATGCTTCAGTATTTATTACATGTAAAATTATTCCATTTTCTGGACTTTCAAATACCATTTTATTAATCTGCTCGACAGATATCTGCATCGTAAAGCATAGTGCTATGAACAGTTATGCACAAGTGTGTGTTGACATATATTTTAAGTTTCCTTGGGTACATAGGAGTATAATCATTGGGTCATATACTGGTTCTATGGTTAACATTTTATAGGATTGCCAGACTGTTTCCAAAGCAGCTGCACCATTTTACAATCCCATCAGTAATACATTGGTGTTCCAGGTTTTCCATACTCTAATCAATACTTGTTTTGTTTTTTGACATGTTTCATTTTTTTTTTCCCCTAGCCATCTTATTAAGTGTGAAGCTATATCTCCTTGTAGTTTTGATTTGTATTTCTCTAGTGGCTACTGATGTTAAGCATTTATGTTCTTTTTCTTTTTGCATTACTAGAGTTTAAATCCTGGGAGTCCTGAGCTATATTCCTAGCCCCATTTTTTTCAGTCTTTAATTTTGAGATTGGGTTTACCTAATTTGCCCAGGCTGGCCTCAGACTGAGATCCTTCTGTCTAAGAATTCATTGCGCAATACAAGTTTCAAAAGACTCCTGCCTTTTCATCTAACAATTCCATATTTAAAACACAGATTTAGGTCATCTATGAGTCATTTCAAATTATTGTTAGTATGCAGTGTAAGGTATGAATCAAATTGCGTTCCTTTGTCTATAGATATAATAGACCATAAATATAAGTCTTTTTGTGGCCTCTGGACTCTATTTTATTGATTATATAGCTCCTCTTAGGCTGGCACTATGCTGATTTCTCAGCTACCATGATTCCTGTGGTAGGTTTCTTTTGTTTTTTTGTTTGTTTTTCCAAGGCTACCATATAGTTAGATGGGGGTAGATGAGAATAAGGGAAATTAAATGCTTCAAAGTTAACTCTTCTTACCAGAATTCAGCTGGGTTTTTATGTTTGATTATCAGCACAGCACAAAAATTAGTAATGATAACAGTATGCCATATTAGGTCATGATTAAAAGCTTATAAATAAGCACCTTACAGCTCATTTTAGTTTTAGGTTTTGAGAAAAAAAATGTTCCACACATCGTGATAAGTCTTTGGTTAATTCCAGAGTTCTGAAAGAAACTATCTTTTACTTTTGATCCTGTAAAACATTCTTTTAAGAATGCAATTTTCAGAGGTGACAATTACATTATTTTGAAAACACTTATCTTTATTGGTAGACAGAATATAAATAAATATTCTTGTCCTTTCCCACTTACTGAGACTAAATCATTTTTTAGGGGAAATTATTAAAGATTATCATTCAAATATAGTCATGGAGCTAATTTTTTTCTAGCAGTTGTTCTTTGATAAATTATGTATTTTTCTAAATTTAGAATTAGTATTTTTCCACCAAAGAAAAATATCTCAATCATCAAGGTCACTCCAAAATTAAAATAATCAAACAATTCTTCACAAGTGATCTTTTTTTTAGTTAGCATAAGGTAGCAAATAATCTTTATATTTAATGACATTTATTCACTACCCATTGTATATAAATTAAAAAAGAAACATGGGCTGTAGTACCAGTTCTTAAGATTCATTAATTCACTTAGGGTTGTAGGGTTTTACCTATGAAACATAATAGCTAATATCTAAATTTTCAAAAATAAGTAACTAATTAGGATTACTAAATATATAAATAGAAGAGTATGTAAGATTAGATATTAGGAAAGACTGAAATAGAGGGGAAAGTAGGCTTTTATTTGAACAATAGGGAAGTGTGATTTCAAATGTTATTTCCAAATGCATAATTTATTCAAAAGAACTTTATTTAATACAAGGTGATAAACCTTTTTATAAATCAGATGATCTTATACCATTCAGATGTGTTTCTACACTCTAGCCTATATCACTCTTTTGCAAACAACACTGTCTTAATTACGTTACCTTATATTTTGATAATGTGCAGTATAAGTCTAAGGAGACAACCATTTTTAAAAAATCTCCTTGGATATTTGGATAGTTTTTGTCCTTTTGAATACAAATACCTCATGTACACGTGCTTTTCAAATAGATGATGTCTGGTTATGAAGGAAATATTAAGATTTTATAAGTTGTACAGTGTACTACAATAGAAAAATATGGTGAATGTTAAAATTGGTGTTCAAAAGCAACTTATAATAAAAACCAGAAATTACTACAAATATGTGAGATAACAACGTAGAGAATAGGTATTCATTTGGTGAGAAGAACCATATAACTAGAATTATACAAGGACATTATAAAGAATAACAAGCAGAAAGTTTTAATAAAATAGATCGGTGTATAATGCTAATAAAATTCAAAGAAGGCTTGTGTATTTTCAGCTGTGTATGAGAAATCAAAAATATTATTTCCATAAATCCCACTAATAATAAACCATACATTGATCCATATAAACATGATTTTAACATACTAGGAAGACTTAAAATAGGCACAGTAGCTTCCTTTGGGATATAATTGGTAGATCTGGGAATGTAGGTCAGTTCTAGGAAGTTTGCCTAGCGCGCCGACGGACCTGGGTTTGAGTCTCAGCACTGCTTTGTTGGGTGTGCGGAGAGATGATGAAGAGAAGGAAATTAAGGAGTGAAAAGGCAGGGAACTGAGCATATAAATTGTATTCTAATAATAGTATACAGTAGACACTTGCAGTATTTTAGATAATGATAAAAGAGAAAAACAAATGTCATATAATTCACAATTTTGACTAAATTCATCTCTACAAATCAACAAAAAATAACATTCCTTCTGATTTGTCAAGAGGTTTATTACTTAATTTACGGTATGACGTACTACACGTACATAAACTACCAAAAGTAGAAGACCATAGAAGTTATGTTTCTGATGTATCCCTAACTGGTAAATAGCCATCGGTATAAAAATGAGTCCTAAAAAAATCAAGCTCTCTAAAGAGGTCACAGTTAAAACTATCTTAAAAACTGAAGCATTTCACCCTTTTTAAAAATTCTTTGTTATGCTTCCCAGAGGGCTAAGTGTGGGCAATAAAGAAAATTAATCCTTCTTGAATAATTTAATTTACTTGTGTAAAAGCCAAGCTCAAGTTTCTTCTACAGCAATGCTATTGAACTGGATAAAGATGATTTGTTTGATATTTACTCTGGTGTACGCTTGGTTAGTGCTACAGTTGAGTTAGAGGTCAGAGCTCTAGATCAAAACTCAAAAAATAGTACTATGTATATTTATAACTACTGCCTGCGCCTAAGCCAAGATAAGATATTTTAGGGGTTACTGGGTGAAGAAAACAAAGCTGTGAACATTTCTTGCAAAAGCAAAATCAAAAGCTGCCTCGAGCACCTTTGTCCTGACTGCTTCTCTTACCACATTCTTCTGACTAGTCCGTCTATATTCTTAAACTAGCTACAGAAATAGAGGAGAAGTATACAAGGGAACAAAGAGGTAAATGTGGGTTGTATCTATCTTTAATTTGATGGTATGAATCTCATGTATGCTGAAAAAATTCATATGAATCTTTGCAAATATTCTTCTTAATAATAACTGTGCTATTCTCAGACACATGCACAAAAATATTCCGCCTGGATTTCCATTCTTATGTCCTTTGGTTGTTAAATACTTGGGTAACTGAAAATTTCCCTTTTATCTACCTACAAATAATCAATTTTGCCTTTTTAACTTGTATTTATCATTGCTTAGCTCTAGTCTATTGATACTTTTTCAACTTCAAATTAGATATATTTAGAGTTCTTATAACATTAAAATTCAATTTTATCACTTTCCAGCTTTGAGGCTTTCCACACTTAATTCCTTGGACTTTCACTTTTCTTTCAGTGGGACACAAAGGAATAACAGAGTGACTCCAAGTCTGATCTGAGGGGAAGGAAAAATTGAAAGAAACTGTAAGTAGTAGGCTGCACTTGGACATACTCAGAGATTATAAGATCCAGTTTTATGAGCAGTATAAAATCTTCTCATATTAAGAAGAAGCAAACTAACATGTCAACCTGTAGGGTTCCCTGATTAAAAAACAGAAAATTACATGTACTTTTCAGGGCTGGGATTAAATAAATGGCAGTAGTGATTGTGGAGGGGGTGGTGTCAAAAAGCACGTCCGCATTTTAAACACACGCATACAGGCCACAAGGCAAACAAGCACACTATTTCCAGAGATAATTAGTTGACTTACAAAGTAAACAGGAAAATCTTCCCTGAGTAGGACAGGAAATGTCAACTTTTTTCTCTGTGGGGGCTTCTTTAAGGGACGGCCCATTCAAGGTGAGAAGACATACCACCTACAGCACTGAAGAGGACAGAAATTTTCTGATTTTATGGAAAAATCTAAATAAATACGTTACATAACTTGATGAGCTCCAGTGACAGGCAAACATGACAGGCAAACATGGACAGATAGTAACAGTTTAATTAAGGAAGACTTTTAGTACACGTAGGTGCCCTGTATTCTTAAGATTATAAAACATGTTTTAAGAAGAATATTAGCTTTAAGAAATATTTGTGGAAATATGTTCTTATAACATCAGTTTCCAGGTAGAAAAAGAACACATTTATGAGGCTGTTAGCAACATTAGTTTGTATTTATTCTTCTTTTAGGTAAGCCTTTATAATCCTCAATAATTCTGATGTACGACTACTAGAAATTGAGAAGGACATAGCTATAAGCAGAAGGCCTTATGTTACAAACTCTTTTGTCCAGTCTAATTTTGCATGAGGCTACTTGCTTATGGATCTAATTAAAAGTTGCTACACATGACTAGATGCCAAAATTCACAAAAAATGTAAGATGAGATTTCTCAAATAAGAACTCTAAAAGGGACAGACAACTACCCTTTTTCGATATCTGCAAGTTTATTAATGCAGTTTCCATGCATATGGATGAGATAGACTTGACCAATTCGGGGGCTGGATTTGAGGCACTGTTCTGTCTCCTCTGAGAGTGTCCGTGGGCATCATAAGACCCCACCTGGCTTATCTTTTTTTTACATAATTATGATCAGATTTTGGAAGCTGACTAATGTCTAGTACCTCCCCTAGATCTTGGATAGAGTATGCTTGTTTTGGGTCTTGTAACTCAAAAGGCCCCACACATTCAAGACTGACCTAAAGAGTAATTAATTGCACAGCTGTAGGAATGGGCTGGCTGATTCTCATTTCTAGTTCATTGCAACCCCTAATTCTGAACATATTCTGACATAATCTCTGCTGACTAACTCTGTTCAGGCATCAGATAAGTGCTGTTCCCTCAGTGTTCCTTTTGTTCAGTGTGTAAAATAAGGGCACCCAAATGCCATGAGCACCTGGGGTGGTGTTGATGCTCGGGACTGCTTTGGAGTACAAGAAAAACCTGCAATACAGAAAAGCTTATATAAGACAAAAGTCAAATCGAATAATTTGTCAAGCCCAAGATGGACCAAGTTGCAGGTTGCAAAATATGAATTATATGGATGCTGGCTGTGATAGGAAGGAACATTTCAACTTTCTAACACACCACATGTTTGATTTTAAAGACAAACTTTTACATGTTTTGAGGGTTTTTTACATCAATAAAATTTTAATATAATAAAAGGTTTTATACTTAAAATTTATAATTTTTCTATCCTCCCTTCCCTAAGAACATGTTCCTAAGCAATCATATAATGTTTAAAGGTTTTATTATTACTTCTAAGGTTTAATTCACTTACGATTCATCTCAGTGACTGGTGAGAGGCAGGGAGGGGTTTGAGTTGCTGTTGTTCATGTGTATAACCATTTGCCCCTGTAGCCCTTACTGATTCCTTTTCCACAGAGAGGTAGCACCTTCTCTGTCAGATACGAAGTCAGAATATATTTATGGTTTCCATCTGATTTCTCTCACATTTTCTGATGATCCTGATCTATAATTCACCATATTCTGAAGCATTATTTACTATAATTTGGTAATTTTTTATCAGCACAAAGTCACCTACTTTTATTCTTCTTTAGAATTTTATTGTAAAATGATTATTTACATTTACTATTAAAGCTAAAATAAGAAGCATAATTTACCCAATATACTTTCAATGATTTGTAAAATTCTAATGTGATTATTCATTAAAATAGATATTCTTGAGATATTGATATCAGGCTTATAAATCTACAGGGATACATATATGTCTTTATTAAGGTCTTTCAAAATCATCGTTCAATGTTTATCTTTGTGAGTCATGTTTTATAATTAAACAAAATATTTTAATGTGAAGGATTCAATTTAAGGGATAGTTATATGATGAAAAATAAAAAAAAATCATGAATTTGAAGAATAATATACATAAAGTAGTTACATTGTAATAATAAAATATTGGCTAAACAAAGCATGGGTTTTATGAGTAAGGCAGGAATGTCATATAAGAAATAATCAGAATTAAATGGAAACATGTTAAAAAAACAGTAAATTCTATATTATTCCTTATTAGTACATATCTGCAGCACACAGTGAGCACATGTATTGTGAGTAGTTGGTACACATACATAACACATTTTAACTTTTTATTTCGGCTTCTCCTACCCTCCTCTCTCTTCCTTCTACGCACTTGGTCCTTTTTTATTTGCAAGAGATGTATCTTCTTGTTTCCTATTGTTCACAATTTACATATTTGGTCCTTTTAATTATTTAAACTTTGGGTTTCTCATATAGCAGAAACCACACAACATTTAAAGTTGCGTGTCTGCTTTCTTTTACTTAATATTATAGATTCAAGGTGCATCTCTTTTCCAATATATGACTCAAATTTATGCTTTATTGCACAGTAAGATTCTATTGCTTATAAATACCACTTTCTTTATCCATTCATCTGTTGATTAACATGGAGGCTGTTTCCAAGAGTTACGTTTTTGAGCTGTACTGTTAATAAAAATGGGTATGTTTGTGTCATGGTAATAGGATGTCTTAGTTCTTTTGGCAAAATACCAGGAAGGAGAATAGCTGAGCCTAATGGAATTTCTATTTTTAGTTTTTGAAAAAATCCTTATACTAGTTGGAGTATGGAGACTTTTGGTTGACCCATAGCGGTTGATCCATAGTCATTGTACTAGATTACACACCTAGCAACAGTTCAGAAGGCTTTCTTTCTCACCACAGCCACACCAGCTTTTATTATCTGATTTTTTTGTGATAACCATTCTTTCTGGAACAAGATGTAATCAATATTGTTTCGATTTGCATTTCTCAAATGACCAGTGATGTTGAACATTTTATTATGTATTTATTGGCCATTGGCACTTCTTCTGAGACATGTCTTCATTTTAGGTGCCCATTTTTTGGTTGAGTCTTTTATTTTCAGGTCTAATTTTTTGAGATTTTCATATATTCTAGATATTAGTCCTGTGTACAAGGTGTAACTGGCAATAAATTTTTCCCATTCTGTAGGTTGTCTCTTCACTCTGTTGGATGTTTCTTTTGCTGTATAATTCCACTTGTTGGTTGTTGACGTTATTTCTTGTGCAGTTGGGATTCTTTTCACCAAGTCCTTGCCTATGCTTATAACTTGAAGGGTTTCATCTATTTTTAATTCCAGGTGGTTGTTTGTTTTGCTGTTTAGATTTTTGATACATTTTGATTTTTGTTTAGTTCATAATGAGAGACATAAGTTGGGCTTCAATCTTCTGCATGTGAATAGCCAGTTTTCCCAGCGCCATTTCCTAATGAGGCTATCTTTCCTCCAGGCTATGTTTTTGGTCATTTCGTCAAAGATCAGATGTCTTAAGGTGTCTGGGTGGTTTCTGCCTCCTCCCTTCTGTTCCATTTATCCAGTAAGATGTTTTTACAGGAAAACAACTTAATGAGATTAAAGTATTTCATGTTGTCATGTGTTTAAATATACAAAAGCTGGGGCTGGGGATTTAGCTCAGTGATTAGAGTGCTTGCCTTGCAAGCACAAGGGCCTGAGTTCAATCCCCGGCACCACAAAAAAAAAAAAAAAAAAAAATATATATATATATATATATATATACACACACACACACACACACACACACACATACATATACATATATATATATATATACACAAAAGTATTGGTACAATCATCTATATCAGTTACCTATTGGATGTGCCATTATAATAGCAATTGGAAAAGAAGTAGGAAACACCAAATGTGGTTTTGAATACAACACACCAGAGCATTTTCACATTGTATCTTTACCATATATTATTTCCTGTTTATATATTAGCAAAGAGTTAAGAAATTTAACAATGAAATTAATGTGGATACATGGTAGCAGCTGGCCATTATCTAACTATTTTGTTATTTATTATTTGGAACAATCAATATGAATTCATGTTCCTTCCACTCTCTTTTTTTTTTTTTTAACACCTCAAACATAGATCTGGAATGCTGAGATTCATTGCTTTGCACCTCACGCCTGCTTGTTCTGAGAATTAGTTCCTCAATTAAATCCAAAAGAAGGATTAAGGAAAACATGAAGGATGAGAGAGAAGAAAACCAGGTAGCCATGGTAAATTAAAGTGAGATAGTCATAGAGAAACAGAGTGAGAAATAGAAATAAAATTAGAAGATTATAATTGTAACACTCATGGAAACCCAAAAATGGTACATTGGCAGAGAAGTTACATAAATAAAGCAAAAAGTGTAAATTTTTAATTCTTTAAAAGAATTTTACAGACTTTGTTATCTGTTATTGAGAAATATTCTCCCCACTTAGAATAATATGTTTGAGTGTATAGCAAAAATAGTTTCTCCTGTAAATTTTATTAATCAAGCTATATGCAATGTGCTAATATTCTAAATAATATTTCATAGTCACAGTCATTTATTTCTTTAATTCATATTGGTAGCATCTGCTCTCCTTAATGCAAAATAGAAAACTGCTAATTGTTAAAAATAATTTAATTGACATATTCAACCTAGTTCCATTCAACACATCTATTCTTCTTCCAGGTATCTTCCTGAAAGAGTTAAAGATATTATACTACAGTGACATATCCATACTTATGCCTATAGCAACACAATTCATAATAGCTAAATCATGGAAGTGGCCCATATGTCCATCAACAGATGAATGGACAGAAAAAATATGACATTTATATACAGTGGAGTATTACTTTGCTATAAAGAAAGATCAATTTGAATCATTTATAGCAAAATAGATGTACCTTGTATCCATAATATTAATTGAAATAAATCAGGCATGCAAGCTTAAATATAGCATGGTTTCTCTTATATGAGAAATTCGAAATAAAAATAAATTTTAAAGCAAAACAAAAGATAATAGAAAACAAGGAGATAGACCTTTTGCAAAACGAAAGGAGACCAAGAGAAGAAGTAGGCCAAATGGTAAAGAGGGAAAAGGAATGAGAAAAGAATTAAGATGTGTTATAGACATGTACCAACTCCCTGAGATGAATGTAGTCATTGTGTACTGCAAACATGCATTAATAAAATAAAAAAAGAAGTCTGAGAAAGCATTATTTATGGGAAATGTTCATATCCTCACTCAGTTTCTGCTTTAGACAAATCTGTAAAATTACATTTTTGTTTTTATAATCACTATTACTAATGTTCAAAATATATTTCTGAAGATCTCAAAAGAATCAGGAAAATATTTCTTTACAAAATATCCTCTGACTTACTTATTGTGTATTAAGGAACAATCATTAATTAGTACCAGGTATGCTTCATAGCTGGTTATTTTACTCTGATCCAAAGGCCACTCTTTCAGGAAGTAGGTAGATCAAAATTATAGTACGATTAAACAAAATGGTCAGTTCTTTCACCAGGTCTGATATCTATAATCTTAAGGCAATAATCAAATCACGTGCTAACTCATGTACTTTCTATTTACCCCAATGTGAATGAAGTAATATGCATAGTACATATTTTAATCAAATATGAATCAATATTAATATATCTGGTATGATTCTCATCTCATAATTTTGAACACAACAAAATGCATTATAATTGTTTAAAACATAACAACAAATCTCACCAATTACCTCACTGTAATTATAAAATCTCATTTTAAGTAGAAAGTTCTGCTTACTTCCAGTTCTGTTAATTTTCTTAACTAGAATGATGCCACTATATTTTGCTACAAGAGTTCAGGGTTGTCATTGCTATTCTGTGCATTGTTAATTGCATCAGAAACAAACACCAATTTTTCAAGTAAGCAGGAATCAAAGCACTAGCAAGTTTAACATAATAAATCACAGGCGAATTACACTACGTCATAAAATTCAAATGATACAGCTACCATTCAGTGTCTATCCATATTGAATTTTTATAAAGATGAAAATTACAGGCAAAAAAGAGAGGTAGAAAGATAGTGGTTAGGAAGATATGTGCAAAATAAGAGGGTAATGCAATTTTTAAACAAATACAACTAGAATTGGATAGAAACCTAGATGTAAGACGATTCAATTAAAATGTTTTATGTATCATAGAATATGTAATGGAGATAATTAAATTATATGGACTTCCACACTAATTTTAAGGACTTCAGAAGCCTCTTAGAATTGTCAGTACGTATTTTAATTATTCTTATTGATGCCATCAATTCATGTGTCTTCTAGGCTTATTTTAAGAAAGGGTGAACACAATCATACTGGTTCACAATTTTTCTCCCCCAATATTTTCCTGAAAGGAGTTCAGATTGTGTCTGAAACACATTTCAGTAGACTATTTCATTCCAGCCCCTCAACATATCAATGAGAGCTTGACAGCTCGGTACACGAGGCTGGCTTCCTGAGTGTGAGAGTTTAGAGGGCTCCTAGAAGGTATAAATACATGTTGGGACCTGGTTCAAAACATTTCCTCCTCTTCTGACCTTTGTTAACCATGTAGAAGTGATAACTACTCCTTCTAGGCATCTAACATGATACATAGTGACGTCCCACAAAGTCCAGCTAAGTGTATAGTGCAGGTAATAGCATCTAATGCAATCTGGAAAATCTAGTTAGGCTGCTGGAATCTGAGGAAGTTCATCTCCCCACAGGATTGAAACCTGAGACAAGCTTGCAACAAATGGAAAACCCATCATAAAATATGATTATTTTCTAGGCTCATTTATACTTAGAAAACTGTTATCATATTTGTGATTACTTTGAAAGAATAAAAACTGTCAGTGATGACAAACACTTGCACTTGGATAATGAATTAATTCAATGTCAAGTGGCTGTTTAAGCCAACAAGTAGAGCAAAGTTAGAAACAGCCTGTGGACGCTTGGGAAGGGTGGCAGCCCTGAAAGCATCAGGGCACCTAACAGCTGCAGGCTGGTGTAATAAAGCCCACCGGGATCACCTACAGAGTCAATTCCAGAACTGTTTGGAACTAAATGCAAATAAGCAAAGTTGTAAAATGTTTTGGGATGTATTTCTTAAAACTGGCAAACCATTAAAACTCATTGAAATTTTTAGTGATTTGTCATTATTATGTAGATACGGATTTTGATATGGTCAGTTAACAGGAATGTACTTTCTGCCTAAAGCTTTTCCTTTCATACTCATTTGTTCACCTTGTTTACTGAGGCGGATGTTTTACTGAGGAATCTATTTTTGTCTTGAATGAGCGCATGGCAGTATTACGGACACTAAAATGAGACTGGCACCATTAACCAGTCTGTCCTGTGTCTCCCAATTGGGACACGGCTGTTTTTCTAGGTCTCCTGCAACATCAACAAAAATCATTGAAGATTATATTTTTTAAAAAGTATATGGAAACAGAGGCATGTGCCATACTATATATCTTTATGCACCTAAGCATGCTCAATAGGTGGAATCGAACAGTCACACGCAGCCTTGCAAAGCAGATTTCAAAATGATACATGGTGGTGTGACAAGCAACTTGGTTTTTAGCAATCACCCAACCTTGGATTAAAATGTATGTTGTTCCATTGCTCATGTTGGTTTCTTTAAATTTATTCATTTTTTATTAGTACATGTTTGCCATACATAGTGATCATATTCAACATGGGGAATTTGTTCCTGTACATAATGTATCTTAATTCTTTTTTTTTTCCATTCCCCTCCCTTCAAGCCTTCTTCAACTCCCCATTTACAAGAGGTCTGTTTTCATTCTTTTCCTTCATTTCTTTCTTCTCTTTTTAAAATCCCTTTTCCCTTCTTTATCTTCCTCCTCTCCCCTTTCATGTTCCCCTTTCCAAAATCTTCCTACTTCCCAATATCCTCTATATTCTCATTTACATTTTGGGTTTCTCACAGAAGAAAAACAATGGGATATTTAAACTTCTGTATCTGACTTATTTCACTCAAGATTATGGTCTAGAGATGTACCCATGTGGTTATTATTATGTTTGACCCAACTAACTATTGGTTTATATCTCTACTCACTCTAAAACAAAATAGCTTGGTTTCATATTGTGGCACATTAAATTCTGAACAATGTTGTAAAAATAGACTCATTCACATGTTCATGAATGATATGCAGTCTTATCAAAGAACTGAGATTATAAGTAAATAGCTTAGTCCAAAATGATTGCAATTAAGAAAACCAGTATCATTTCTAACTTTAATTCTGAGTTTATACATCCACACATTGTGAAAATCCAAACAGAAAATGGATGCATTCATGCATCCATTTTCCTATGTATGTAACTACCTACCTACCTACCTGTGTGTAACAATTATCTTATTGTTTCAGAACACTTAGAATTATCCAGCTCATGAGATAGGTTGCTATTCTCTGTTTCCAATAAAAATAATATACTGCTACACCCCATTTCTAGATACCTAAGGATGAAGTTGTATCTTTAAAGTCATGTGGATTGTGAAATAATGTGATAAAATATTAGGATTATTATCACATATTTCTCAGCTTTTTAAGAAACATTGCATATTAAGACTGAAGAAATAATCCCTTCTTTTATTGCATATTCTAGTATTAGTCCAAATAACATTATGATTTTGATAGTATTCAAGGATGGCCTTGAAAGAGGGTAAGTTTTGAAAAATGATTACTTGCCTTTTTAAAGTACCTTTGAATCAATTTCATGAGTGCCTCTAAGAAACAAAAAAAACTAGGATATAAATTGTCATTGTATTAGTTTGTCACTCAAATAAACCTAATTAGCCATATATTTGGCACGATGTCACCTTGACCCATATCCAGAACCTAAGAGCGCCTCAGAGACAACAGGGCCCTAGAAGGCAGATGCAGGCCAAAAGTAGATGTTCATCTCACACTGATTTGCCTAGGAAAGTACACTTTCACATCCAAATACATTCAAATTTTGTTGCTCTACATTCTAGTTTCCTTTTTTATTCTGATACTAAACCTGCGGTTCCCATTTAATATTTTCAGAATACTGTTAACTATAAAAGCAAAACCATAGATAAGACAGAGACTACTGTATTTTAAATTCAAAACATCAGTTATGCAAAATTTTTAAATATTTTAGATGAAAATAATATTAAATTTTTAACTGAACATGTCTTGAATTATAAGAGATCATGACATTGAGGCAGGCACAAGTCGAATCCAGTATGAGCACTTTCTTTGATTCTTACTACCATTTGTTCAACACATTTTAAAATTTTATACAAAGAACTCCAACCACTGATAGTAATACTGTTGAGTCTGTTCCTTTAGCATTTTATCTTGTGAAAGTTCTGAGTAGTAATTGGTAATTAGTGTATGAGGCTTTATCATTCTTGCTGAGCAAAATACCAGAAAGAATGCTAATTTTCCTAAATGAAATTACAAATCCATACTAACAATTTAAAAAGTGGAAGAGTTTCACTTACATACAATACTGGAGACCAAAATTTAGAATTATATGAACATACAATGTGATGATAAAAAGAAGTAAAAAAGCATATCACAAATTTTATTCTAAGAAAATGATATACATTCGATATTCTAAGTAAAGGAAAATTTATCAAAATAATTAGAGAAAACTGAGATCATTTATTTTAGGCAATTCTGTATTTTAAAATGCACTAGGAATTAATAATTAACCCATGCTTGTAGCCAGTCAAAATAATTAACTAGAATTTTATAATGTTCATTCAAATAATATGTACTCATTTACATGAGTACATAATTAAACATAAACACCAAAAATATATGATGTTTTGTGTGTGTACCTAATCATGTGCTCCTAATTAGCTATACCTAGGTATGATATAGGTGAAAACAGTTTGTATTGATACCAAGAGGCAGCCCTTTTTTTCTAGGAGACACCTACCAGACAAAATGCGTACAGTTTTTAGAATTAAATCTTCTACTCAATGTTCACTTTCCCAGCTATCCCAGAAGGTCCACATCTATATACTGTAAGGAGAGAAACAGCTATCATTGGTAGGTTTTAGTAGTAGTGAGAAAGAAAACCCTGGAGCAAGTAAATGACTTGGTAGTAGGATCCTCTAGTGGGACTGAGGGCCTGAGAGCATTTTGTTTTGTTTTGTTGTTTTTTATATTTTCTTTTTTAACAGACCCCTAATGAGTTTCATTAGTTTGGACATTTCCAGGCTACACTGTACGTGCCAAGATAAATCAGTAACCCTCTTTTTGTAAACTGTACAAGTCTTAGAAGTCAAACATAACATTTGTACCTAAATTCAAACTACTCCACTGTAACAATATCATATCATCTGGCTCATGAGACCAACAGTGCCTAATTTAGGAAAAATCTGGGGCTTAATAGGGGAATATTTTACCTTAATAATGTTTCTTGCACAGACTACAATCCTCAAAAGATTAAATTTCCGGTAATAACTATTATCATAGTAACATAAGCGAATTTTGAATCAGCTCACAAGGCCACTAAGAATCTAAGTCAGAACTTAACCTTAAAACATACTGCTCTAGGGTCTTTGTTTTAGCCAGTAATATGTTACAACATTTATAGACTAGGGTTGTGCCTATTTACTATCTGGTCAATGCAGTCAAAAACATCACCAGTCAAAATTCTGCTTACTCAACTCTGCGAAACTGCCATTTTGATTGATTTGTTTTCAAGATTGTAAGTTGTTTATCTAACAAACTACATGAAATCTTAATTCAATATAAAGACATAAAACCTCAGCCCAACAGTGGAACTTAGAGACAAAATTTAAACTATGACTTTTCATCCAAAAGCTCTATAAATTCATCACTCTCACCTTTTATGTTCAAATATGTTTTATCTCCCTAGACAGTTTATTCATTTTGCTTCATTTCTCAAAGTATCCATAGGAAACCACTGGATTCTGAAATAATACTAGTTTTTCTGAAAAAAAAAACATTGGTTACATGAACCCTCCCTAGAAACAGTTAAAAGTTCCTTAGATGATTTTTGTACTCCAAAGTTTAATGGTCACCACAAAGCAATTGAAAGATCTTACATTGGGTTAAAATCTGATTCTGTGTATCACTGTTTCCTAGGGAAACCACATAAAATACAGTTTTTATATATTTTCTAACTTAACCATTTGTAGTTTACTCCTGGTTTTCTTTCCCACAATGATTCATTCTATTCTCTTCATATGCTCTATTTATCACAACTACATTCATTTCCTAAAATTTATGACTTACAGTAGTAATTCTCAACCTTCAGTATGAATTATAATCACTCAGAGACCTTGTTAACAAAACATAGTTGGTCCTAACTACAAAGAATCTAACGTTTTTTGGAGAGAAGTGGGTGGTGGTAACAATCTGTATTTCTAGTACATTCTAGTAGAAGATACTGATGTTTGCTGATTTGGGGATGGATCTTTCAGAATAATTGTTAGAAGAGTATTATGACATTCCCTGTACACTTTCATTAGTCTTAGTGTACACGGGTGTATTTGATTTATTATATCTTTAAATCCTGGTCTTGACACAGATGATTCAAATACAATCACTCTCCATTTTGATAAACTGATTTTTATTTGAGAGTATTTGTATTTTTAGCCCAAATTCAGTTTCCAATATTTTTATTCATTTTATTTTGTTAGATTTCATTCATCAATCTGTAGATGGCAATATATTTATAACTGCTAAGTTATTAGATAACCTTTTAGGTATATGTCCAAGATTTATTCCTCAAATTTCTGGTTGTCTTTATTAAATATGCCAAATGATAACTAGAGTTGGGCCTTTGCCTCAAACTTTAAACCATTGTTTAAAGAATATGTTAACCTATTTTCTCAGTTGTTAATATACTGAGAGAAGAAGTATTCATTATTAAAGGTCTTTCCAGACTCAAAAAAAAAAAAAAAAGATTCTAGTCACTTGCATGTAGGATGAATAAGAATTAGAGTTTTAATTGTAAAAACCATGGCCAGGTCTATGTAAATGAAGCTGACTCACATGGCATCTAAATTAATTCCTTTTGGATTAATTTCAGTTTTCTACAATTGCATTAATGGGGCAGAAATTTAAAATGTCTTTTTTCCTGGCCCTTTCACACTCAACACTTTTAAAACATTCCAGGGCAAAATATTTGAGCCCAGTGTTATGATCTTTGTCTAATTTGTATGCCTTAGTAATCTACCACATGTTACAGTAAATTTGGGTTATACCCTTGATTTTTTGGGGGATTCAGTACTTACTAGAAAAATAAGTCAGCCAATAAGTTACATTATTCTGCAAAATCAAGATATTTTCCTTTTTTTTTGGTTGATATTTTCCTATCGAGATATTTTCCTATTAAGATACAGAATAGAAAAACATTCTGTATTTACCATTTAATTGAATTATTTATTCAATGAATATAGGCTTCCTTGAATTTAGAAAACTTTTGAACAAAACTGACTCTGAGAAATCAAGGGAAAGCTAAAAATTGTAAAATGGAGACATTAACCAATTAAATAGCAGACTCGTACAGTATTTCATTTGACTGAGTGTTACAGAAATCCCACTTAACTGGCTGAAACTAAAGGGCATTTATGTATTTTTACACAGGACGAGAAGTCTGGCTCGTTAGTTTCCCGATTCCTCCAGTGTGCTTACTATGAGTCTTTCTTCCTCACAGCTATCACATGCTCACAGGACATACGTTCCATCTACCACTCCCCACTGCCTGTGGGAATACAAAAGTAACAGACAAACAAACACAAAACCAGAGAGAAAAAGGTGGCTCTCTGAAATACATAGACAATTTCTGCTTGAGTTTTGGGGCCAGACTCATACCTACTTGTAGCAGCAATGAAGGAAGAAAAGCAGATTTGACAAAATATGTGTCATCCCCACTTAAAATCCTGGTTCCCCTAGTGAGGAATAATGGACGAAGGGACATTACTTGCTGAAAGGCTGTGACCACCAGGCAGGTTATAAAAATACTTGGTTCATAAACGCTTCTTTTGGCAAACGATTTGATTCACAAACAAAAACATTCAGCAAAATTTCGCTTCCCTATACAAACCTCATCACATGACAAATGGGACCACAGCAGCAGCCATCTTCCCCACACAGACACAAGACCCATCTTCCCCAAATAAAGCAAATTAAGTTCATGAACCAAGGCAACACTGTAATCATGAACAAGTTCAAGTCTGAGGAATCTAAAGGATAATTAGTTTTGAGCATCCTCTTAATGGACTTTAATACTGAGGTTCTCTTTAAAATCATGAAAATAAAAGTATGTATGAAAGTGAACATTTCCTTAGAATGAGAAAAAAATAACAGGTTCCAAATTTCAAAATGGTAAGTAGTGCAAAACCTGATCATTCAAAGATACTGTTAAGACTGTTTTTAGGCCTAGATCTGGCCCATGTATACACAGTGGAGTTAAACTTCTTCAAGATTCTTGAGTATATACGACAGGTTTAGTTATTGTTTTCCAGCTACCCTCGCTGCAACATTATCTTGTACCAATTAACTTCTAAACAAGATAATAAAGAAACAAAACAATTTCTGTACACTAAAAATTCCTAAACTGTTACAAAAATAACCCTCTCCCACAAATCATTATCAAAGTAAAAATTACACTTGGAACTTGTATACTGACAGTCACTGTATGACATGAATAGTTCACCTATAGAGCTAGTCCTCCGATTAGTATTTATAAAATGCTTTGAGGTTTTTTAAATAATCTAATAATCTGAGTAAAACAATGTATCTTTGAGTATGCATCTGAAAAAATCATTTTAGATAGATTACATATATTTAGCTTACTGTAAATCTTTTAGGGTTTTTTAATTACCGAAATTTCTCGTATTTGTTTTCTGAAATTGACTTGCATTAAGTAGATCATGTGTAAAGCAAACTTAAATGGATGAATTGTGAACTCTAAATAGTTTAACATTATCAATCTCTGAATATTTTTCTTTCAAATATTGCATACTAAGAACTCAATAGAACTACATAAGATCCTGACTACATTCTCCCGATGACTTGAGTGACACAAGAACATATAATACTGATACAGTGAAAGAGTATCTAGCTTTGTTTCTACTACAAACTAGCCATTTCTTTTTCAAAAAAGGAAATAAAATATTCTTATGTATAAAATGTCCATAAAGAACTTTACAATCCCACATAGTAATAACATTTGGAATTGTCTGTTTCAGGTGAAAATATAAATTTAGTGGATGGTCTTAAAATATATTAACTCTCCCCCAACCTAAGAGCAGACAAAGCAGAAATCCTAGTGTGTAACATGTCAGGATTCAGGCTCTACAGTTCAAATGTAGTATATTTAAGTAAATCATGGTATATATTAGAACTAAAATACTTGAGCGAAACCAATAAGCCAGAGGAATTAATAAGGAATAAGGAATAGTATGATAAAAACTAGTGATACACAATTAATAAATAAGGAATTAATAGGCAAGGGACAAATTGAACATTTTTTTTGCACAGTCCCTTTGCAAAAAAAAAAAGACAACAAAAGAACACAATCCTTAATTCATTAACCAAATATTTGTAAAAAAACTCTTACATGACAATTTGCTAGGTTCTGCAAATAGTATGGTAAAAACTGGTAATACACAAAAAACCCAATAGTAAAAAAGTAAAAATTATAGACTATGTAAAATATCTTCAAAACCTTTATAACTAAGATAACATGCAATAGAGTGTTATATAGGCAACTTGGGATGTAATATTGAATGAAGAAATTATTTTCAGAACAGTTATACAGTGATTCTGTACTCTTGTGCAGAATGAGAAAGCTGAACTGTTTTTTCTAGGTTGATTTAAGGATCAGATGAAGAGAAATACAGAGATTATTATTTTAAATTCTTATGATAATACAAGCGTAAGTAGAAGAGGGCCATGGTAAAGCAAGTACTGATTTTCATCCTTAATTCCAATAGACCCTATATGAATAGATAGGGCAATCAGTACCCAAGAACTCTTGAAAAGAAGGAAGGAATCTCACAAAAGCTTTACTAAATATGACCTCAATTTGTGTAGACATTTTATTTCTATAAAGTTCTGAACCTGTGCTAAATAAGTCAGGCGAATGTGATTTCCTCTCTCTGAGATCTAACAAAGTAAGTGACAAAAAAAAAAAAAAAAGAAGATGAGGCTGTAGTGGTAAGAGGAGAACACTAATATCGGTCTCCTAAGCTTGGTACGAAGTTTGATTTTTCTCTGAAGGAGAAAAGCAAAGACATCTGGATAGTTTTAATTCAAAAAACATCGCAGTCTCATCTGGAATTTGTGTGAACAAGTTTGAAATGGGAAGAAGAGATGAGGCTCAGCAAAACTAGAAATGGGAAAACAATGAAAGAATTGTGATCACAAGCACATATGTTCATAATTGGTGGTGAATACAGGACTGGAAAGAAATTGAAGAACCAAAGAGATGTTTAATTGGCTAAGCAGAAGGATTCAATGACAGGCTGAAAGAAAGATAATGTTTAAGATTTTGTTTGAGTCAATGATTGACACTGGTGAATTTAAGAAATTCACGATTTGGGTGCAGAAGATTATGAATTAAAATGTGGCCATATTTATTTTGAGGTGCTTAAATGGCTATGCCAATGTGTACATCCAAACTTCATTCGGAAATACCAGATTAAGCAAGAGGAAAAGACTTATACTGGAAAGATTGGGAGATCATGAACATGTGGATGTTAACTGTATCCATGAAAATACATCAAGTAGTCCAGAGAGAGCACGGGTCATGAGAACAAAGACCTGACTTGAACCCCGTGACACACCAGTAATTGCATTGATAATACCGTTGTCATGTTTTTCTAAGCATGTGAATCTCTACATTTGATTGAACCTAAGGCATTGTAAACTTCATCTTGTTTGGTACTGGTTGATTTTTGTATTCTAATAGATATTCTTGAGCTTTGTTCTGGAACACACAGTTCAGTTAGCTGGAAACAGTTTGATACTTTCAGGTCTTGATATTAAAATTTGGTAGGTAGGATGCATGCACTGTCTTCTTTGTATTTTGTCCAAAAGCACCTGAATCTTAATATCTCCATTGTGATTGACTAGATAGGGAACTTTCCTCATCCCTTAGTGAACTCCAAAAATGATCATCTCCGATTTCTGGAGTGGCTTTAGGATAACAGCACAGATCTGCCCATGAATTTCCGGTTAGTCTCCACCAATCTTTAAGGGTCCTGGTAATGGCTAGGGACCAGTCTCTTTAACTCCCAAACAATAGCCACGGTGCAAGAAGTAGCCCCTAAAAATCAATTCTTGGGGAAATCTTTAACTCAGGCTCACATGCATAACAGCTGAAAATGTCCACAAGTCACATTTGGCCCTGGAGAACTGTATTATCTCTTAATTCATATGAGTTGAATCTCATGGATACAAATATAAGAGAATGAGTAATGTGTGAGGACATGTATAGAGGACATCAGAGGACATCACTCAGTATGAGCTGTGAGACACACCCAGGACATCAAAAATGAAAGACCCCTGTCACTTACCAGCAAGGCTGCTGTGAGCCTTTTCACTGGCTCCCTCTCACTCTACAGAGCATACTTCTTTTCTGAATTCAATAAATGTTTATTTTCATTGCCTTTTCTGTGTGTCTTATCCAGCTCTTTGTCTGGGACACCAAGAACTTGGAAAGAAGCCCCAGGTGCCCCTTCAACTGGTAAGAATTTGTTGCAAGCTTCCTTGTTTCCTCAGATGTACACCCTGAACTGTACTGAACAAGATACTTAAGAACAATTTTTAGTTTCCTCTCTGCGTGGCTCCTTCTTCCCGAAAACTCTGGCCTGTGGAGTCTGTGCCATTTGGTCTTCTCAGGCTCTGGACTCACACTGTCACTCAGCTGTCCGGGTCAAACACTCCTCTACCACAGTCCAGAGATTCTCTTTAGCAGTAACCTGACTGGTCCAGGTGAGAATGTAAACATAGCCACTGATACTGTACTCTATTTTAGCCAGGGGGCTTTATTAAATAAAACTGTGAAAGACCATTGATTTGAACCAAGCTTCCACACTAACCAACAAAAGAATAAACCAATATGGAATCTAAAAGCGCAGCAGCTATGCTTTAGTAAATTACAGAAGGGTCTGCAGGCAATTAACCAATTTAGTTGTCTTCTTAACACATGTCCCTTTCCTACAAATGTTGTCATATTATATGGTTTGCAGCTCTTTGAAACTTTTTTGGTTTGAGAGGTTGTCCAATTTACAATCATTTTTTGTTTTGTTTTACTTTGTTCTGCTTTGGTTATACTTGTTCAAATAAACGCTGCTAATTTTAAGAGTTAAGTGTTTTCTTTTCAATGGCTTTCATATAAATGTGTCTCAAAATATTGTTTTCTTATAATGTTTTAAAATACGTATGGTGAGATCGATGGACCTGATCAAATTTAAACTGAATTGTTTGGAAACTATTTTACAGGAAATACTGTATATTAACCTAGTGTACGGGATCTTTGGAGACATTTGATGCTGATCTTGACTTCTTGAACATATTGTTAAATAATAAATAATTAAAATTGATCCACAAGCATGTGTGAGTCACAAACTATCTCAAATATAAAGTTAAATTTTTAATCTCTTACTTTATAGGATAACACTGGATGTAATGATAATCCATTTTTTTCATTTTTAATATAAACAAAGAAATACTAATTTGCAATGATTCCTAGTACTTATTTTTCAGTATATTTTAGTTATCACACAAAAAGCAGGAAACAAATCAAATGGTGCCAAAATATGATCAAAATCATATTGTAATTATATTATCATCTCAGAAGAAACTGCTGTCTCTAATAAAGCATTATCTTACCATAGAAACCTCATCACTATGCCCCTGGAAACATTAGAATATCTGGTCATACTCAGATAGCCAAGATTGCTGTCATTATGTCTGTGAGCAACACATGGCTTATATTTTTAAGCTATGAGATGCAGGTAGTCATAGATTCCCTCCCATGGGTAGAACAATTTAGTAACTGATGACTAGCATGTATTCTTAAGGACATACAATACATACTATATCAGAGTATATATATATATTTTTATGTGCAACTAACTTCTGTGACAAGTGATGACACGTGTCCATATATTAAAGCTGCATTCATTTTTATGTCCAAACTTGGATTACAACTCAAAATGTTCTCCAAAGAGACTGATATCTCTTGGGTCCAATGAACCACAGATTTTTCAGTGATTTTTGCATGATAACTTATACATGTAAAATGGGCAACTAAAACATTTTCATTTTCTCATTCTAGAAAATAACAATTAAGGATAGAGTGCAAGAAATTTTGCTTTTCCATATATGACAAGGAGTTTTATATTTTCACTGTTGCTTTAAGCATTCTTAGTTTATATCAATCAGCAATATTATCATCTCAGAATGCTATACAGTATGAATCCAAAAAAGGAAATCCTGCATATAACACTATAAACTGTTTGAGACTGCCATGCTATTAAGTGTATTATACCTATTAGATCTTAAACCCTTATTTTTTAAAAATAGGTTAGAGTCAATTTTATCTGCAGTATCATATGATCAGTACAAATTCTGGCTTCAACAATGCATAAGTTGCTGAATTTTCCAACCATCACAAATGGAAAGATTATAGAATTACTACATGGTTAACAACTCTATAATAATCACGACTAGTATAAGGCATTATTTTCCCCAATAAGGGATGTTTTAAATAAAAAGAAATTGAAAAGTGACTGCCTTCATTCTGATTGTGCATGGATATTTGATGTACTAGATGGTAAATGAAGCAAAACAAGATAGTGTATCTGTCGGCTGTTTGCACGAGAGCAAAGACCAGCAAATAAGTAGAAATAAAACACAGGGTCAGGATCTGGCATGAAAAACAATGAAACAGAAAAACAGCAAAGACCTGAAGTACAATTCAATCATTTTAACTAAATACTATGACAATTTTCCAGAATCTACAAATGTAAATTATTTAGAATTCTCTCTCTACCGAGGGCTGTATCAATTAGTATTGCTTCAGTTGAGCATAATTGTTCTATTGTAGTATATGAATCACTAACTATATTAAGGTGACTATTTAAAATTCTTCAAAAGAAATACCTGGAAATGTAGGATGTTTTGTGAGTGTGCCCAAATACAGTTTCATCTCATTTTAAAAATCCATACAGTTAAAGCCTAGAATAAAACTGTGTGGGTCTCTTTGTAACTTCTACCAAATCATTTTTAATGGATAAAGCCTTTTTATTTTTACTTTTTCCAGAAAAGCACAAGCAGTGAACATGCAGTCAATAGCTTTAACCAGGAGGCGGTCTTTATAGGTTATAATTAATTACAAAGCAAGTATGTATTTATAAGCATACACTCAAACAATGAGGCTGAGAAACCTCTTAAGGATGAATTGAGATTGTACAATACTGTCATGATTAAGCATTTTTTTCTCTAAGGAGTTGTTTAGGATTTTATTGCTATTTTGCAATTTAATAAAAATGTAAATGCCAGTCTGGGTGAGAACAATGGGGAAAACAAGGAGAAAAAATGAAAGGTAAGGGCCCCAGAGCATCTGAACAGCAGATGGCAAGGAGGATGGCCTGGGTCAGCTCTGAGGATTTTAGGACTCAGGATAAATAGCACAGCACAGGCATGTGAATAAAAGTAATTATCATCTTTACTCAACAGGCAGCTAAATACAAAGTCAGTTTGTGTTAAAGCTGTAAAAATGGCCTAATACAACAAGCAGAAATCTAAGTGGCTATCCACTTTTAACTTGTACCATCTCATATAATGCTTCCCCTGCTTCTTACTGGTCAAAGAGAAATACAAACAAAGCCCTGTCTTCCCCATGGGATCATTAATTAGCTCTATGACCTTGGGCAAGCTATTTAATCTTTCTAGGATTTGTTTGCTCATCTGTAAATGGACCCTGAGATTAATAAAGCCTGTATATTAGCAAGCATTCTCCAGAGAAAGAGAACCAATAGGATGTGTGTGAGTACACACACATATATATGTACACACACACAAACACACACATAGATATGTATCTGTATCTGTATATACAGACAGGCACGCGCAGATGTATTTTTTAAGGAACTGACTCACGAATTTAGGAGTCCTGTGAAGTCTGAAATCTGCAGGGCAGACCAACTGGCTGAAGAGCAGGGAAGAGTTGAGGTTACAGTCCTGACTCCAGAGCGGCACTGAGGTAGAAGCCCTCTTGGAATTGATTTTGAGTGGGTTTCAAAGGGGCCTGTTCACGGGACATTCCCCAGACAATTATGTAAATTAAACACCACGTGGCTATACCTGAACAGCTGTATTGTATCTGGAGTTAGGAGGCCAGGGAGAGGGAAATGAGGTAAACTTTGTGGATCACCTGCAGTGCAGAGCTTTTAGTAATTCTTTTTTTTTTTTTTTTTGGTAGCGATGGTTCTGGGTATTCAACCCAGGGCTGTTAGATAAGATTCTCTAACCGGGCAAAATTTCTAAACTTTCAGAGCTTTCAGAGCTTTTAAAACCTACAGCCTGTATCCTCCGTTCTTATTGAATTTGAAATCTGTCCAGGTAATTTAGTAGAGAGCTCAAAATTAGAAACCACCTTTTAAGAAAAAGAGGTGACTCTAGAAATAATTAGATGATTTCCCCAGTTTTAAAAGATATAAACTTAAGTGCTGCTCAAGCTCACCCATTTATCACACAGCATTGTATTGCCTTCAGCATGGGCCTGAGGCTACCAGAAGAATTCCTAGGTATGCTGGTAAATCACCAAAAAATAACTCTCTTTCTGACATTGATTTGCTACTTTATACAGAGAAAAATTCATCCAAGTACCCTTTGTTAAGTGTAAGTGAAATTAAACAATGTGACATCTCCAATTTTTTCATGGTATTTCATATTTAGAATAATGTAATACTAGGAAGTTTTAATATCTACAAATCAGCTGCCTTTTGTTTTCTTGAATAAAAACGTTATCATTTTTGTAGTATATTTGTTACTGAAGAAACTTCATTATATAAATGTATTGCACGCCCAGCGGGAGTTTTTCACTGAACTAGAGAGTGGGAGCATAATGGTGAACTCCAGAGTTCCTGCCTCTGGGGATCATTATTTAGTGGGGAGACATACAGTATTAAAGTATTTACGAGATTAATGTCATTTCGAAGGTGAGCACTGAGGCCAGATCTGCTGCCTACTCCCTGTATGGCCTCACCTGGTCCTAGTCTGCAATGATAGTCAGATGAAATGTATTTTCCTTCTTTATGATGAGCCTGATGATCTGCAAGAGGACACCAGGGCAGCTACCCTGCTGGCCTGTCCATGCGCACTATGTCAGTAACTGTACACGGGTAAACCGATCAGTGCCAACAGTGGTCTGATGAGGTGATCTTTGTGCTTGAGATTTGAAGAACAGAAGAGCATCTTGTGAGTGAGCAATCATGTGTGTCATGCCATACACCTACACAAATGAGAAGGTATCCACCAGTCTGCAATCGCTCATCTCCTCTATACTAGCCACATCTGAAGCAGTCCCCCAGCAAGTCGGCTCGTCCCGATCAGGTCTCGCTCTACTAGCACCGAGCTCCTTGACTAGCCAGCTTGTTGCGCAGAAATGCAGTCTGCACAAATTAAGAAATCATCATATAACTTATAGTTTATCATATAAGCTAAACTATAAACAAGGGTTAAATGACAAAAATGAAGTTGAAAAATGCAAGGCATATCAAAGACAAAAATCAAACTACACTAAACATAGGTAAATTAACATTAAAAAACTTACCAGTAATTTACCAAATATCTATCTTGGTCTAATTTCTATGTTAAAGTCCGTGAATGTCATACATACTCCATGCGTGTGAGAATTTCAATATCTCATTGGAAGTGAGTGAATATCATGTGATGGTGCCTGACTATAACGACAGCTAACAGTTGTCAAACAATTGCTATATATTAGTCTATTTAAAGGCCGAAATCTATCCACTCACTTTTCATAGCAAAATATGAGGTATTGGCTACACTTTTACTGATAATATAACTGTTTGTTGCTGGCCCAGGAGTGGTGCTTCACTAACCTCAGCCAGCCTACCTTTTCCATTTTGTTTTGTTTTGAACTGGACATTATACCGACTGGAGAGTCACTGTTTTATTAACTGATTTGGGATGTAAGTATCTATAAAACATTCTCTAAACACTGACTTGTAACTCACATATATATTTAGAGAGAGAGTCTAGTAAAAAATGTATATATCAGCAAAAGAAAAACATGTGAATATTTTACTATTAAATATAGTGAGACATCATGGGATTAATACAAGTTACCTTTGGCCTCCACTATTACAAGAGGTGCTCAAAGCGGTGGCCATTGGTTTCTAGACATTTATTAGTACAGCAAAGTGCTGAAGTGTGTATACATTTTTTGGTGTACTCTATATGTACGTTAGGAATTAGTTTTGTCGCATTTTATTTATCACTCTCAATTGTACCATATTCAAAGGCAGATGAGGGGATTATAGAAATAAACAAAAAAAGTGAAATTCTGGTTATCTTCAGATGTGAATAAGGTTACCAGAAACAAAAAGTTTTCACTAAGAATTAATAATGAATGAATTTGCCAGATCTTCCTTCCACACACTCAATGGTGATTTAGTAAAATTACTTCTTCAAACTATAATCTTGGATCTTTGTTAATTGCCAGAAATAAGTATTAAAAATGTCTTCTCAAGCACAGAAAAAGTCAGTTATAGACTATGCGTGAACAGCATAATTAAAGAGTCCATAAATGACTAAAATCAATTCTACAAGGTTCTCAAACCTCCAATATAGATATGTCTGCATAGTAACATAAAAAAAGACAGTAGACCCCAAGAAAGGAGGGAAATAGAATTTGTAACGTCTACTTTCTTTACAAGTACAATCGAAACCTTTTTGGAATGCTATGCTGCAAGACAGCTCCTTAGTGGGAGTTGAGCTTCTCCGCTCCTTACAGAGGAAGCCACTGTATCTTAACATTTTACCTTATGTAAAAGAAATTAAGCACTGGAAATTATTTTAAGTCTTGTTCTCTGCTATGAAGCATTGGTCATGAAATTTATTTTAATTTTAAAATGAAACTGCATTTTATTGACCTGTTAATATGTAACACTCATCTTTAAACAGTATAAATGAACCATTTTTATAATGTCTTAATTGTTGTTATGCTTTGCTACAGATTTTATCTAACGTTTGGTCTGTAATGACAATATAATAAAATGACTACTTTTTTAAAGGCTTGGATTTCATTAGCTATTTATACATGGAAATCAAAAACTGAATGTATTACTGAATTGAAAGGGCTCTTTTACCTGTTCAAACTTAGGCAAAAAAAAATCTAACTTCAGCAATCTTCAGCTTTGTAGCAACAGAAAAATCATAATAATTATCTCTTATTTTCACACACTGTCACCTAATTAATTCTCCAAAACTTTGAGGAATTGTGTTTTGATTCTCTTCTTAAATTATCAAAATTAGCTTTATGTCCATCAACTACAAGCTGCTAGAACATCAGCTGTCATAGTAAATCAAAGAAAATGGTTTAAAGGGCACATTTTGACTTAGAATGAAAATAAATTTTCAAGCTATCATCTTAGAGAGCAAAGAAAAAAGAAACAATGAAAGAAAAAATAGGGAGAAGAGTGGCTTGTGAATGAGATTAGAATGCAAAAGAACTGCAATATAGAGACCACAACATGGAGGTTGGAAAAAAATGACCAGAAAAGTATTTGTAGCCAAAATTTTCATTTGCCTACTTGCTCTATATTTAGGTGTAAAAGAATATTTTTTATCTGCTCATACATGAACTTATAACAATTTGCTTCATGGTTATCTTTTCAAAAATTGTTTAGAAAAATTGTTTAGAAATATAAATGTCCATTCTGCTGACAATACAATAATATATTGATGAGCATTTGGGCTGTTTCCAAGATTTAGCTATTACAAATTGTGCTGCTCTAAACATGGATGTGCAACATATCACTGTGGCATGATGCTTTGAATTCTTTTGGGTTTTTTTTTGTTTGTTTGTTTGTTTTTTGTGGTGCTGGGGATTGAACTCAGGGCCTTGTACTTGCCAGGCAAGCACTCTAACCACTGAGCCAAATCCCCAGCCCCTCTTTTGGGTTTTTTATACAATGGAGTATTACTCTGCCATAAAGAATGATAAGCTTGAGATATTTCTAGGTAAATGGATGCATCTTGAGACCACACTCTTAAGTGAAATAAATCGGACACATATGTTTAAATACTGCATTTTTCTCTGGTGTGAGAAACTGAAAGTGTAAATAAAGACTAAAATGCATTATTTTGGGAATGGGGAGAAAATGTCCAAATGGGAAAGGGAACAAGGGAGGGGGAAAGGAACAGAGGGATAAGAGAAATAAGGAATGGAAGGAAAAAATGGAAACAAAGCTTTTGTAAATAAGAAGGGAGGAGGGGGTGAGGGAAAGGAGGGGAATGGGAAAAAAAGAAGCAACAAGGTATATCACGTACAGGTACAAATCCCCTATGATGAATGTTATCACTATGTACATCTAAAATGTACCATTAAAATAAAATAAATAAATTTTAAAAAAGAAATATAAATGTATGTTTATATATGTTTATATATGCACATACGAATGTGTAACGTGATATTTATAAAAATAAATTCAATGTTTATTTCAAAAATTGCCTCTCCAATACCAACATGTTATAATCTATTGTAATGTAATTCATATAGAAACAAGTTATTATTAGTTAGCATTACTTAATTTTGCACAATTATTGCCTGTTGATATAATTTAACCTATGTCTTGTTTTTCCCTTTAAAATTAGTCTTGTGATTTTATCATCTTTGTGAAGTTAAACATTTTCAAGAATTCAATTTTACATTTGTTGTGGTGTTTTTACAATTTTAATTTTCAAGAATATTATGCATATTATAAATGGTTAGTCCTTTGCCATATAGTAACAACCATTATCTATCAAATCATTAATTTTCATTGACTCAAATTTTATTCACACCTTTTGTATTTATGCCATTTTTAGAAAAGTCCAGATATTAAATTAAAGTTTTATTTCAAGATGAGTTATGATATTCAAGCAATATTTATTCATCTTTTTTCTAGTATTCCATGTTAGTATATCATTTTTGCTAGTATATCATTTCATGCTAGTATATAATTTTCCCCAATTAAAAAAAATACTCAAATTGCTTATTTATCCAGAATATATTTTAATATAATCTTTTTACCCCCAAATACTTAAGTATTTTGCTCACTTCATTTTTAAATAAGTCATTGTTAGTTCAATAAGTGAACAGAAATCCACATATTATTTAATTTTTTGTCCTGTTTGTTTTGTTGAGTAACTTCAACAAACAATTATGCTGTTTGAGGCTATATTTTGATGACAGAATTACTTCTACAAGTTCTTGTTTCTTTCTCTCGCTCTTCTGTGTGTGTGTGGGGGGGTGCTACTGGTCATCAAATCCAGAGGCATTCTACCGCTAAGCTTCATTCTGGCCTTTTTAAATTTTAAGACACAATCTCACTAAGTTGCCCAATGAAACTCAAATTTGCTGCTTATCATTAATTTTTGGAGTAGGCTTACAGCACATTTAAGCCAAAGTATACTAATTTACCCTACATCACCTATCCCGAAACATACATAGCCTTCCCTATTGCTAACTTTCCCCACCAAGGCGCTACAGTCCTCACCACTGGTGAATCTATATATATGTTTTCACAAAGACCACATAGTTTTCATCAAGGTTGAATGAGTGTGGAGTCCATGGTTCCGAGCAAATGAACGAAACATGTATTCACTATCATAGTATCACTAAGGGTTGTTTGGGCACCCTTCAAACATTTGTGTCAAACCCGCTCACCCCTCACTGTTCCCTAGGCTCTGAAGACCAGGGATCATTTTGTAGCACCCATAGTTTTCTCTTACTGTCATAAAACCATACAATTGAAATTATACAGTATATGGCCCTTCCAAATAAGCTTTTACTTACTGACGTGCATTTAAGTTTCTTCCATGTCGTTTTATGAATCTATAGGTGTGATAGTTAACTGTGCTATCAATTTGAATACGACATGTCTGACTGATTTTATATATATACGTACATAAATATATATTCAAATCTGTTCCTCTAGTGAACCGCAACTGATACAATTGGTCATTTCTTTTTAGGGTCAGATATTTTTCCTTATAGAAAACATATTGAAATAATTAGGTGTGCATCTCTCTCCCGAAATGAATCCTTTAAACATCCAGCTAGACAGGATATAAATAATGTTGACTGCTTGAATGCATGTATTCACACATGATCTTTGGAAGATGTAATAAACAATAGAGTCTGTCTTAACAATGCTGTTAGGGTCCATTGTTTGTAGCAAGGCAGCTCTTGAATTCCTGTTTTCTCTCTTTTCTCGTTCTGGGTTTGTTAACTTTTTTTTTTTTTTTTTTTAACCTCAGAATAGTCTGGGAAGGTGGAATTTCTACATACACTTTACATAGATATTTTTCTTGTCATTGACACAGAAAGGCCTCCAATTATTTCTACATTCTTATATTCATATATCCTGGTATGGTTCTGTTTTCTCATTTTAACCTTTATGAGCTTAGGTTGCTATTTATTTCATGTGGTTTTTGAAAAGGCTCTTAAGGTTGTTCACTATTTGTATAGTTCTCCTATTTTATATTTATTTTGTTTATATTTTATTATATTCAATTTTTATTTCTGTAGTTTGTATAATATTATTTGTTAGACATGCCTCTAATTGTTTTTGCTCTTTTATTAATACTGAAACATTTTAAGATTAGGCTTCCATATTGTTTCAGCTGTATCTCATAGATATTGGTTTATTGCTTTTTATTTTCTAGAATTCTATCATGAGTCTTCGACTCAAAGGATGACTTGAAAATATTTTTTTACATTTTCTTCAATATGATGCTTATTGTGTTTTATTTCCGAGATTTTTAATTGGTTATTTAGGTTTTGTTGCACTTTCTTATTAATCCATGTTTGCAGAATAAAATGATTACAATCATCACTGGGAAATGGGACATGTACATTACACACCTTGATTCATTTTTTTATCCGCTTTCCCTTACTTCCCTACCGTTCTCTAGTTACCAAACTTCACTGTGTCCAGAGCGTGTGGTGCAGGGCAATGCTGCTCAAAATGTGCTCTGTAATAGCCTCTTCAGCACTATATGGGAACTTGTTAAAAGTGCAAATTCCCGAGCCCCTCACCAGGCTGACCAATGAGGACTACTGCAAGTGGGGCCTGAAATTTGTGCTTTGCTGATCACCAGTTAATTCTTCTGTATGCTAAAGTTTTAAGAAGAGGTAATTTCTGTATTTTCTATTTCTACTTTCCAGAATTTGTTGAGTTTTCTTTCTCCTCGTATTTAGCAAGTTTATAAGCACAGGAAAAACTTACTTTCTTTACAGATTGAGGAACTTAATATTCTACCAGAGTCTACCAATGATTTGTATTAGATTTATTTGCCCATCACCCACCCTGGAGTTGACTAGAAGTTGTGCAAGTAAGATTCCACACCTTTTATTAAAGTTTTGTCTCTCCTTTTAGCTGCAGAGTTGTTTACACAGTAACCAAAGGGTCTTGCTCTGCCTCAAACAGGCCGAAGGAAAAGTTAGATGTGCTTATATCCTGGGGGAGCGTGGAGGTGACTCACAACCAAGACAGCAGGAGGCTGGTGGATGGCCTGAGCTGAGATGTTCTGGAGCAGGTACCCCAGCTTTTCCACCTGTCTCCAGTGCTCCTGAGTTCTAGACACCCATAATAGTAACTCACACACTGGCAAAACAAGATTTCTTTTCTCTATTCTCTCCCTTCCCTTCACTTCCTCTTGCCCTTCCTGAGATGGTCTATGAATTTAACTGTATCAGAGTGATTTCTGTATCTCTGCATTGTGAAGAACCAAATCTAATGTACATGCCTATTAGATTTGCTTTATTGCATTTAAATTAACTATTTTATTCTGATTTATTTATAGTGTAAATTATGTTTTGTACTTAATCAGGAACAGGCTGAGAATTGTAAATTAAATTTTCCTACTATGGTTATGTCTCTTTATATCTCTTCTAAAATTTTTAACTTCAATTTATATGCTGTCTTTTAATATTATATAATTCAGAAGGTATTTTTCAGATCATACTTTTAATTTAGTTCTTTATTACAAAATGTGTACCAGAATCCTGACTCTAATAACAGCAGACTCCAACACATACACATAAAAAGGGAAGTGAACACATGAAAGTTTTTTATTTTTAATTTGGAATTTTATAAAGACAAAAGCTTTTTTTTTAAAGGCAAAAACTTATATTGACAAATCATCAAATATTTTCAATTAAAAGAGAACTTTGTTGTTCTGACAGAATTATTTCGAAAATTTTCAATCTTAGATATACTTTTATGAGTTTCTGTACATGTAGATAATTTGTTATTAGTGTTATGAAAACATACTTTAATTCTATCCTAGAAGGATGCCATAGTTCCCATGAATAAAATAAAAATAGTAAAATAAATTCTAAAGTTCTGAGTTTTACAAGTGAAGAATATACACACTCGTTGGAATTTGTTTATTTTCCTTGATTTTAATTTAGTGGCAGATCAGTCCTGTTAGTTCAGGTTGGAGGAGCCATTCCTATTCATGTCTGACCACCTAAGCAACTGGAATTTTGATCTAATGTAGCTTTAGAACAATTAAAAAAAAAAAATACTACGTAAAAGGAAGAGAATAGTACAAAACACAGCATAAAGTAGAGAGAGAGGAAAAAAAAAAAAACCTTCCAAAGCATTCACTTTTTTCTCTCTCAAAAAGACCACAAAACAATGCAATCTCGGCAGTGTGAATTTTACCCTGAAGGAAAGGTCATAGTCACAGAATACTGGCACCACTATATAGGGTCTAGTGTCATCATTAACGCAGCTACATGGAAGAAGTACTTTACAGATTAGAATACCTTGAAATAAACAATTTAAATATATTTCATAAATTCTCGCAACAAAAACGAGGTGAGCCAGTATTCACATCAAACAGTTTTTACGTTCTTAATTAAATGACGATCCTACAGTGAAAAGAACCCTTGGGAACACTTGGACCCACGGCCCTGGCAGAAGGCTCCAAAGAGCAGCGCCAAGCCACTCCCCAACTGTGGATTTCATGCCTGGGCTCAGCCACTGCCAATTTGGGGCTGGCTCTGCATTGTTTCCCCTCTGCATGGGACAGCAAAGGGGCCAGCCAAACAATAGACCTGATCTTGGACAAGGCACAAGCCTGGAATAGGGAATTCAACATGGCTGACTAGAGAAGGAGACACATCATAGGAGCAGAGGAAAGATCCAATGAGAAGGAATGATCCAAATATCCAACATGGCTGAGGGAGGAAGAAGCATGCTAGCGAGACTCAGAGAATGCCAAAACAAAACAAACAAAAAAAAAAAAACAAAAAAAAAAACCACAGAGAAGAGGAGAATCTATCTAAAAAGGAAAGAGACATAAAAGATGGATTAACCAAACACAATGTTGTGACCAGGTCTGATTACTGCTTTGAAGATTCTAGCCCAAAGAACACTATATGGAGGTAACTGTAGAACATTCTACGAGGAAGAGAGAACTGTATGGGACCGAGAGAATCAGCAGCAGTTGGAACCTGCGAGTGAAATTACTGCTCCCAGAGTGGTCTTCCACAGTAAACAGTTGCTAAGTGGCCTCCATCCAGCACTTACTGCCGTAATTGTGGAACACCAGCTGGAGGGGGATGCAATTTTGGGAGGGGCTCAGTGTTCAAAGCAGTCCCTTGGGTCCAAGTCAGGCTCCACACTGTCAAGTTTCCACAATTTATGAGGGAAGGGCACAAAAGGAAGATGGGTAGTGGCTGGAGAACAGGCTGGAGGAAGTTCTGCTAAGAGCTGGAGCTGGTGGAGCCAGACCTGGCCTGTGTGCTCAGAGGTCAGTTCAGCCTGAGTTACACAGGATCGGGAGGTCACATGGATGCCCTGACCCCACCGTATGTAGACGTCTGGATCCAGCACCATTCTGGGGGCAGACTGCCACCTTAGAGTACCAACGTGAGCAGAATTATGTCTTGGTTTAAGCTCTGCTGCTTATTTTTAGGCTGTGGAAAACAGCCATGTGCCCAAAACAATAAAAAACTTTATTTTTCTTTCTTTCTTTTTTTTCTTTTTTTGCTGTTTTCCTCTTTCTGTTCATTTCCCCCCACTTTTATTCCATTGTTTGCCATTTTATTTTAAGAGTGTGAGTGGGTGCATATGTGTGTTTCTCTTCTTCTTTCCCTTTTCTTCCAATGTAATTTATAGAGGGTAAGGGTATTCTCCCTTGTCCCCTTTGATTCCTTCTACATTTATCCATATCTGTTCCTGCATTCTTTCTCCGATTTATCCTTCCTTTATTTTTCTTTTCTTTCTTCATCCTGTCTTCATCTGTCTCCCTTTAACTTTTTCTCTAATATTTATATTAGCCATAGAATCCTTTCTTATCCCCATTTGTCAGTATCAATTTTATACCCAGTTTTCTCTGTTAGCCCATCTAAATCTATAACATCTCTACCAACATTGGGATCCTTTGCAGTCTTTGCAACTGCCCATATTTCCTCCTTTTCATACCAAATAGCAGAAGACTAAAAAAAAAAAAAAAAACTTCTTTTTCTCCCCCTCCCACCCACCGTGGTACCATGGCATTACCTGGTCCCCAACTCTCTGGGCTTTAGGTAATCTATAAAAGAGGAGACATAGTCAAGAAATTTAGTTCATATCATCTGTGGGTCAATACTTGCACTGTTGTGATGCTTACAGTATAACAGTGGATTTCCTCTGTAGGCTAAAGGGAGATCCAAAAGGGTCTCATGGTATATTTTCAGCTTGCCCAGATAGATACCACTGCAACAGATCAGCTTGCTACCACTGTAGCTGAATTAGCTGCATAGGACTATTCCTGACTTACTGGACAATTTTGTGCCAGAGAATCAGTCTGTCACTTCCACCATCACACGCAGAGAAAGGCCCAGTAAGAGTTCCTAATCCAAGAAGGCAGACAGGATCAGGCTCTGCAAAGATTCCTGCAACTCGGCAGAGATCTCCATGGACAGAAGCACTGAGTGTAGTGAGCATCAGTATTGCGGCGAAACTGTTCAGGGCAGTTACTGGAGTGTGAGCACTCAGAATCTCTGGCGAAGATTCTATGTGTCAATCACATGTGCACTGTATCGCTGGAATATTTAACCTGTCTTCCTGTTGGAGTCTTATGGGTTTGAGTTTTTGTTTGTTTTTATTTAGTGGTATAGGGATATATTATATTTTTATGGGGTTTTTTTGGTTGTTTATTAGGTTTTTACTTTTGTGTATTTTTTTCTTCCATTGTCTCTGATTTAATAGGTGTCTAGAGTCTCTCACTCATCTCAGCACCCGTCTACCTTCTGCACCACAAACCCCAAAGCAATAATACTATCATGTTTCTTTATTCTTTTTCCAAATACGTAAAGTCCTCCTCCAATGTTTTTAATTTCCCACTCTAAGATCCACCATGGTCACGCCTTTCTTTTCAGTATTATCCCTTCGTCCTCCCCACCCTAAGCCTTTGGTTCTCTCATGTCTTCCCCAGTCTCTTGTCCTCTCTGTCAGCAGCTTCTGACAACCACATAGCAGCCTTCAATCACAAAGTGAACCTTCTTCCTCCCATATCTCGCATTGGCCCCTACAAATGTCATCTGAAAACGCTCAATACTAACTCTTCAACTCAACTAAAAGTGCTCCAATAGAATCAGAACCCCACATCAACTTTTTCTTCTTATCTGTCACTATTCTCCCTACAAACCTCCTGCTTAGTGTCTTACACTTTTCATCCAACCACTTTCTACTCTCCTCCCCCATTTCACCGACCTCACTGCCAAACAATCACAAATAATTAATGGC
>PVJO010015739.1:0-43726 GCA_004026905.1 Hystrix cristata
CCCGTTCTCCTTTATGTTGTGTCGGCAACAATTTTCAGGTGAATCTTCTATGCCTAGAACCACGATAATTCAGTCCAGCTGGGCGTTCCTGCGCAAGTTGACCATATCAGCCCACCACACGACTGTTTTATAAATTAGAGAGATTAGGATTTACTTGGTTGTCTAACGGTGAGAGATCAGAATCTCCTTAAACCCATATTAAGAAGTTTTATTTCTGGGCTAATCCAATGCGGAAATACAGGGTGAGTATAGATCCGTACTCACACGTTGTCTCGTTATCCGTGGAATATACATTCCTGCTGGCTAGAGCACATTATGAGTTCCATAAAAACCAGGGTTTGTTTCTGTGGATTTCAGTGAGCCTATTGTGCGCCCAATTACTGACTGTTGGGCAGTATTATTTCATGGTTAAAAAGGCCGCCTCTGTCACCTGACTCCGTAGATTGCAAGTTCTGTGCTGCCATCTTACAGTGTGATCTTGGTCAAGTTTAATTCACTCTGCTTGAGCGCCACCTGCCTAATAGAATTGTGCAGATTAAATGAGATAGTGCACATGGAACACTGAGAATGGTGTTTACCATAAAACAGGTAGTCAGTAAATATTAGGGCTTAGCAGGATTATCATTAACACTGGTACCACTATTATTATTAGGGCCTTCTGTGGGGGTGTATCTGGCTATATATTTAGAAGTTTACATTTGTTTTATGAAATGGAGTTATAGAAAAATGCTTTATAATTTTTATTTGTTAATAAATTTTTTAGCAACGAAGTAAAAACTTACATTTAAATATGTGTTCATAGCTAAAATGAGGCTGGTAGTGAGACGAGGTCTTCCTGGACTGCTGTCCCTGCTTCTGTATAGGGAGCAGTGTATATTTAATGAGCATTTAGTATATATTTAATGAGCGCCCCTTGTGTTTCTTTTCAAGTAAATTTGTGGTTTTCACTTTATCACATAGCTATGTAGTTTTGCATTATATGGTTCTAGTTCCCCTCATTTTAAATGATTGATTTTATTTTGAGCAAGATAACACACTTGTGTTGGGTAGAGATTGAGGGAATTAATAAATATCTCTACGCTTCTTATCCAAGGTTAGAACCAACTGAGAGGTAGAACCAGGGGTCTAGCGAATAGAAATCAACGTAATATGCTTTAGCAGTCAGAACACTAATGGGAGAACATAGCTTAGATTTGAAAAGTTAACCAATGCTACCTCTCCAGCTGCCTGCACCTTGATGACTATCCTCCAAAAAACTTGGAGTGTTCTCCGTTGGAATACATGCTATCCCACTCTGCATTTGAGAAAATGGAGTGAGCAGACCAGAAAGCACGCTCCTTCAGAGGCAGGCAGATCCCAAAATAGAAGAGAGAAGGAGGCCATGGCAAAAATACTCTGGTTATCCCTCCACAACCAATTGATTAACTTACTTAGCCAACGGGGGACTAACGAATGAATAACAGATGAGGAACCAGGCCCACAGCATGATTAAGAAAACTCTTCACCTGGGCCATGAAGGCTAGTGGATTAAGTACCCTCCAGCTTTTCTGCACTTCTCTTACCTGTTAAGAACATGGCCCATCCGGGACATGGATCTCTTTTGGGAAAGGAAATGAGCAGCCTCCAGAGTGGCCCTCCCTCACGAGGCAGGCCACTGCTTCAACACCTCTTAGCACTGGGAGTGTGCGACTAGGAGTACTGGTGGCCGGTGTGGAAGTTTTTGCTTCCAGAAATGGCTAAGAACCATATAGTAATTGTATGAAGCTTGAAACCTGGATGAACAAGGCTAGAGAAAAACAAACAACTGTGAAGAATTAGCTCACTGAATATTTATGGCAACAAACTTCAAATGGGCCCTTCCTGCTGCTTCCAACTATATGCCCCTAGTCAATTCGTTCTCCTGTTCTCCTCAATGACTATTTCCTATCTTCTCTTCTTTCCTCAAACTCCAGCATCTTTTTTGCCATGCTCACTCTCAGAAGATTGTCTTGCTTGCTATTTCCCTTAGACACACTCAGAAGAGATTTTTCAGAAGTTCGTATCATTGGCTAATATGAGCCACATACTGGTCCAGTATATTCTGCCGTCTTTTCTGTTGCTATGGATACACTGTCCCTGCTCCTCGCAGAGGTCCTGTCCTTGTACACTACAGCCAAGGCCCTCTCTTTTAGTCAAGGACGTCACTCAACTTGGTCACTCTCTCCCACACATGACCAAGTTTTCTTTCTTTGCTGGAGTTTTCCCATCCTCGAACAACTCTCCTATCCTAAAAATCATTGCAAACCCAAACCCCTCTTTCCGTGTACTGCATCCCTGTACGTACTGCCCTGTTTTACTGCTTACCGCAATACTTCTTGGAAGTGCTAACTATATTTCGTCTCCCATCCTCTCATGAACCCATTCCAATCAGTTTTCCATGCCATTCCTCCATTTAAACTCCACTTGCCAGAATCACCAGGGGCCTCCTCGATGGAAGACATTGATTCTCAGTTCTCATCTGATTTGAACAATCAACAGCATTTGATGAAATTTATTGCTTTCTCCTTTGCAAACTTGGCTCACCAGATATCATGTTTTACTCTCTGGCTTCTTTCTCAAATGTCTTTGCTGATTTTCCCACAAGTGCTGTGATCCACACTAATAACTCCTAATATTATGTCTGCTATCCAGACTCTCTGTGGAAATTCTCACTCACATCCAGTCACCTCCTGGATAGCTCTACTTGGATGTCTAGTTGAAAAGTCAAACTTCACATGTATAGAACTCTTGACCTACACTCCTAAAAACTGGTTTTTCTAGTCTTTTCTATTTATCTTGGTACTGGTAACCCCATTCTTTCAGTTGCTGAAGTCCCTCATACCTTGTAATCCCTGTTACTTCTCTGCCCTCATCTCTGACTGCTCCCCTCCTTGCTCACTTCCATTCAGCCACACAGTGCACCTTGCTGTTCCTCAGACACCTTAAACGTGACCTCAGGACATTTGCACTTATTGATCCCCCTCTTGGACTGCTCTTCTCCCGGGTGTCTGCATGGCTTGCTGTCTTATCTCCTTCAGACCTTTACTCAAGTGTCACCTACTAGGTGAAGGGTTCCTTGACCACCTGATCAAAAATGCAACCACTTCCCTTCCCATTCCTTATTTCTACTTAGTCCTTATTATGTCTAACTCATATTTTACTATTTGTTCTACTGAATAACATTTTCTGCCTCCTCCTAAAATATAAGCTATGTGAAGTATGAGAACAGGGATTTTTGTTTGGGTCCTCATGCTATATCTTCATTTTATGGTGCATTATATATGATGTTACATATCACATTTTCTATATAATATTATATTGTTTACATATATGTTTTATGACTGACCCAAGGTTTAAAACTTCAAAGCTTTAAAACATGAAAAGCAAGGAGTTGAGGGTTTAGCTCAGTGGTAGAGCGCTTGCCTAGCAAGCACAAGGCCCTGAGTTCAATCCCCAGCACCCCCCAAAATAAATAAAACATGAAAAGCTGTTCTGTTTCCTCTAACAAAATTATGTCTAGACAGCTCAAGCAACATAGTTCACCAGAGTTTCTGCAGTGAGATTAAAAATCGAAGTGAAGAGCCAATGGCCTAAAGATGCTTGGAATTGGAATGAAAATCTTCCATTTTTAAGATTTTAGGGGAAAATAAAATCTAAAAGGTAAGAGGAAGTGAAAGTCTATAAGAATTAGAATTAGATATCAAATTCTCCTGCGTTTTGGAGTTAAAATTTAAAAAACTAAAATTACACAACCTGGGTCCTTCAGCTCAGTTAGAAATTCTACACTCCTGTCTAAAAAATAAAAGCTAAAATGCCAAGCAAAAGTTAAACAATGGTTTTCATGACACCCGAAATCAGGCAACAAAGTGCGTGGGTCCCTTACAAATGGTGGATAAGTGAGGTCGGCTGTTTCCCAGATTCACTGCCTTAAGTGAGTTCCAGATGATGCCAGGAAAGAATATAGCCAGAGCCTGGTGGACACCGGAGTTGAGAAAATGGAGCCTCGAGTCCTTGGAGACCAAGGTGGCAGAGAGGGGAGAGGCGAGGAGACAAGAGGAGGGGAGGAGAGGGGAGGTGAGAGAGCCCTGCCCCTGAAGTTCTGCAGAGGGGCCCCCTTTAGTATTCTCAGTAGAGTATTAATCAGCAAGTGGGTAAGAGGATAACAACCAAGACCAGGGAAAGAAACATTCTGAAGGGTTGGGAGCAACAGTCTTGGTGCTCACACAGAGTAGAACGGTGTCTGCTCCCAACCCAGCACACTGGAAAACCTCGTAATTCACAGGGTATTGGGCAAAGTGCTTAGAAGGATCTTGCCTCAATGATGGGGAATAATTACCCCTAAACTAAACACTACCCTAGACCTGTAATACAAATCATAAAAGCAAGACCCCAAAGGATGAAACTTTCTAAGTAACCGAATAGTGTCAGAGGACAAAAATTAAGAACACTTACAGGAATGCAGAAATATACAGTACCCAACAAGGTAAAATTCACAATATCTGGCATCCAATCGAAAATTACCAGGTGTGCAAAGAAGCAGGAAAACACAACCCATAATGAGAAGAGAGAAAATCCATCGAAGGCAACTCAGAACTGATACTACAAGAAATTGCAAAAGGATTTCCGTCAGGCAGAAGGAAAAATGAAACCACATGGAAATATGGATCCACACAAAGGAATGAAGAGCACCAGAAAGGTGATTTAAGTGGGGAAATATACAAGACTTTTCGTTTTGTTATTATTTAAAGCTTTGTTATTATTTAAGCAAATCAAGAGTATAAAATGAAACACCAGCATAGAGTAGGATATATAAGATCCACAGAAGCAAAATGTGTGACAACAAAGAACACAAAGGCCAGGAGAGGATTAAATAAAAGTGCAAATGGAAGAAGCTGTCCCTGATGATGTTAATTATGGTACAATTTTTACCTAATATTTTGACGATTCCAGGTTTTGAATCTCAGTATGTTTTTCTTCTGTGTTGGTGGGCTGTGTTTCAGTGTTGTATCACTTTTCCTTGTTCTTGTAGACTCAGCTAAGTTTGTAACAGTTGCGTTTTCTCCCCAAATTTCCCCTCCCTTTCTCTGAGTACCTTCTTCCCTTTTACTTTCTCTTTGCTTTCTGTTTTAGGTTTCTTAGGAAACATCCTCTGAAGCTCTATCTAGTGAGATCTTCCTTAGTGAGAAACATGAAACTTCAATTGGGGTTCTTATAAAAGCCTCCACTACGTAGACACACAGAGTCCACCTTCAAACCGCCAACCCCTAATTACATAGCCCCACTCAAGAGCTACCAGGTGTGATGGAAAAACGATACGGTGTTTTTAAATTTTGAAAAATGTATTATATCGAAAGACACATTGTTCTTAATCTCTCTCAAAATGCTCCCCCTTGCTTCTAACACACATCCCAGCCTTCCTGCCACTCTCTTAAGCAGTTCTGAAAGTCCTCTTTTGTGAGTGTCTTCAGCTGCTCTTTTGTGGCTGACTCAGTGTCCTGAATAGATTCAAACCTTTACATCTTAGTCACTTTTTTACTTTGGGGAAGGGCCAGAAGCTGCACCGTGCCAGATCTGGTGAATAAGGTGGATGAGAACACACTGGACTATTTTATGAGTGTGCCTTTTTGTTGGCTGGCACTCAGCAGCAGCATTCAGTGTGGTTTTGATCCAGAAGTGCTTCAGAGAGCAGCAAGCACGATAGGATAAGTGGGCTCAAAATAAGGGTGGGTAAGTGATTGTAATGTGTCTTTTTCTGTAATAATTTTTTAAACTATTTTTAAAAATTTAAACATTTACCAAATGTTTTGGTCACCCCCTTGTATTTTCCTCTCAACGCACCATTTCACAAGGGACCAGATTCTCATTTCCCTGGCTATATTCCCTTTGATATGGTCCATTGCTACTGCGCTTCTTCTTAGAGTGTTAGTCTCATAAATTATGTTGCATATTTCTTTAAGCTCTAGACAATTACAGTGGTACCTTGGTGCACAAGCTTAATTTGTTTCACAATTCTGGAAAAGATGGCCGTGTTTGTGTTTGCAAGGGAAAGATGGCCACAGTCATGTTCATCACCTGATGCAGAGTTTGCAAACAATGACAAAATTTTGCCAAACACTTCTGTTTGCAAACCAAATTGTTCACAAACAAAAGTGTTCATGACCACTGTATTTCTTGTGTATACAAAAGTTGGGTTATCTTGAAATTTACTAACCCTTGGAATATTTGATCCTGATTTTAACCTTCTCAATTCGATTCAAATTTTCTGTTTGGTTTTTTTTTTAACCAAGAACATGTATTGGTACAATGTACATATAATGGTTACATTCATCACATTTATTTTGTACCTGTACATGGTGCATCTTGGTCAATTCAAATTTTCTGAAACCACTTTCTGCAACTGCTTTCTCTTCGGTGATGCCTCCCAATTCTTGTATTGTGACTGTGCAGTTTGTATGGTGACCTATGTGGCACTAGCAATGTGCTTTTTTTTTTTTTTTTGAGACAATATCTCACTATGTAGTTCAGACTGGCCTTCACCTCACTATGTAGCCCAGGCTGGCCTTGAACTCACAGTGATCTTCCTGCCTCAGCCTCCCAAGTGCTGGGATTACAGGCGTGTGTCACCACACCCGGCTACAACACATGTTTTAGCTATGATATGATTTGCAGAGAATAATTTACACTCGAAGGAGTAATAGAATGCACACAGCCCCCTGAGCCGTCATACTATGGGCTACGCCTTGCACTGAAGGGTGTGCTAGAGCATGTGTGAGCTGGAAGATAATAGTAGAGGAAATTTAGTGTTGCTTTAAAAGACAACTGTAAAAAGTGATGTGCCTCTAAACGTAACAATGCTATTCACAGGCCTAGGGAAGAATTTTGGGAAGCTCCGGGACTCACCTAGGGTGTTTGCATACCAAATCTGCAGGAGTTGATACCTTCCTCCAGGGATCTCCTCAGACTGACTCAGTCCTTTAGAAGCAATTCTTTTTCCCAGGCATCGCAGACCAAAGTTGATCACCATGACTTTGATGTGTTGAAGGACAAAGATTTGTTTCATCTTAGCTATGGACTCATTAGATGGACCTGAATGTACAAAGTATCCTTTGACTTTTATGTCTCAGTTTCATAGATAGGCAACTAGATAGGTACATGGCCTCTTTTCCAACAACTCAGCCTTCTTTTTTATTTATTTTTTTAAAATGTTTGCAGTACTGAGACTTGAACCCTGAAAGTGCTGAGCTGCATCTCCAGCACCATCCCCCTTTTTGATGCAAGGTCTCGCTAATATACCCAGGTTCTCTTCAAGCTTGCGATACTCCTGCCTCAGCTTCTTGAGTATCTGGGATTATAGGTATTTGCCTCCATCCTCAGCCTCAGCTTCTTTTAAAGACATTTTTGTTTTCTTTTCGATTTTGTCTTCCCTTCTCTTTTTTAAATTTTATTTTAATGGTACATTTTAGATGTACATTGTGATAACATTCATCATAGGGGATTTGCGCCTGTACATGATACATCTTGCTGCTTTTTTCCTGTTCCCCTCGTCCCTTCTTATTTTCTTGCAAAATGTGTACATTTTACTAGAGGAAAACAAATAATATATATATTGCATAATAAGTTTATAACTATTAGGGTAGAAGTGATACATAATAAACTGCACATATATGAAGCACACAACTTGAATGGTATTCAGATATGTCTGAATCTAAAAGTCAGAACTACAAAAATAGTGAAACACTTCTCACCTCCAAAAGCTGTCTCCTGTACTCCTGTGAGTATAGATTTGTACCTCTTCTAGAATTTCATAGAAATGTGATTATAAACCAGGCAAGTTGGCACACACTTGTAACCCCAGCACTTGGGAGACCCAGACAGGAGGGTTAGTGTGAGTCCAAGGCCAGCCTCATGCACATAGTGAAACCCTGTCTCAAAACACAAAGAAGAAGGAGAAGGAGAAGGGGGAGAAGGAGAAAAGAAAGAAAGAAAGAAAGAAAGAAAGAAAGAAAGAAAGAAAGAAAGAAAGAAAGAAAGAAAGAAAGGTAATTATAGTTTTTTGTACAAAATGAACTTTATATGATGAATCTTATCAGCAAACCATGAGAACTACTTTTCCATGAAAATCTATATTGTGCTCATGCTATGACACAAAATGAACTAATTTCTTTTCAGGGGGCATGGGCAAGTACAAAAGATTATTATAAACTATTCTAGATTTTTCAAAGGAAATTTCACATTAAATCACAAATACAAACTAGTTACAACTCAGAAACGTTTCTTCCCCCATAAGCCCTTTCAAATTTTTTCTTTTTATTTTATGAAAAAATAAAACAATTTTCATAACCAAATAGTGAGAGAATAACAATAGTTACTACATTGTGTATTGTTATCTTCAGTGTAGTTACTCAGTACAGGATATAAACCAAAAAGATTCTTACAAAAAAGGGCAAACAGATAATAGCACACATTTTCTTTTCAATGAAATAAGATAAACTTTTAGTATAAATGAAAGTAATTAGCATATATATTGAAATTTTCTTTGAGACAGGGTCTCACTCTGTAATTCAAGCTGGCCTTGAACTCAACTGTGTAGCCCAGTTTGGCCTCGAACTCACAGCGGTCCTCCTCTCTCTACCTCCCGAAAGCTGGGATTATAGGCGTGTGCCATAATGCAAGATAGAATTTGGGGAAGTATTTGAACTTCTCCCTACTTCCTATTTATCTCTTTTCCATTTTGCATTTTATTTGTATATATGGTGTTTCTTATATAAGAGAAACCAGGTGATACTTGAGCTTGCGTGCCTGACATATTTCACTTAACATTATATTCTCAAATTACATCCATTTACCTATGAATGCCTCAAGTTTCTCTTTCTTTATGGTAATAGTAATCCATAGTGTATAAATAGTAATCCATTGTGTATAAATACCACAATTTCTTTATCCATTCATCTGTTGATGGACATACATGCTGTTTCTAAAATTTAGCTATTATAAATTGTGCTGCTATAAACATGGGTATGCATGTATCCCTGTATTATGATGTTATTAAGTCTTTTCGGAAGATACTGAGGAGAGGGACAGCTGGGTCAAATGGAATTTCTACTTTTAGTTTTTTTAGGAATCTCTACACTGATATCCATAGTGATTGTACTAGTTTACATTTCCACCAACAGTGCAGTAGAGTTCCTTTTCCCCCACATCCTCACCAGCATTTGTTATTATTAGATTGTTTGATGATAGGCATTTTTTCTAAGGTAAGATACTATCTGGGTATAGTCTTAGTTTGCATTTCTCTGATGACCAGTTTGATGAGCAATTTGCATGTTTGTTGGCCATTTGTGTTTCTTCTTTTGAGAAGTCTCTATTCTCTTCGGTTGCCCATTTTTTGATTGGGCTTTTATTTGGAGGGGTCTAATTTTTTGTGTTCTTTATATATTCTTGATGTTATTTCTTTGTCCATGGAATATCTGGCAAAATTTTTTCTAGTTCAGTAGATTGTCTCTTCAGTCTGTTGATTGTTTCCTTTGCTGTGCCAAAGCTTTTTAATTTGATGCGATCCCACTTGTTGATTCTTTTGTTGATCCCACTTTTTGATAGTATTTCTTGTGCCATTAGGATTCAATTCAGAAAGTGGTTGCCTATGCAGAGATAAGTAGGAAGTAAGGAGAAATTCAAATAGTCCTTGCCTATATCTTCAAAAGTTTTACCTGTTTTATCTTCCAGCAGATTAAGTGTTTGTGTTTTAACATTTAAATCTTTGATCCATTTTGATTTTAATTTAGTACATGGTGAGATATATGGGTCAGACTCAATCTTCTGCATGTGGATGTTCAATTTTCCCACCACCATTTATTAAAGAAGTGATCTTTCCACCAGTGTATGCTCTTTTGTCAAAGACCAAATAACTGTATGTACCTGAGGTTGTTTTTGCTTCTTCTATTCTGTTCTGTTGATCCAAATGACTGTTTTTGTGCCAGTACCATGCTATTTTAATCACTGTAGCTTTGTAGTACAACCTCAAGTCTGTGACTGTAATGCCATTTGCTCTGCTTTTGTTACCCAGTATCGTGTTTGCTATTTTGGGTTTCTTCTGATTACATATAAATTTTAGAATTGTTTTCTTGACCTCTGTGAGAAATGACATTGATATTTTCATTGGATTGCATTAAATCTGTATATCACTTTTGGAAGTATAACCATTTTGATTATGTTGCTTCTTCCCAACCAAGAACAAGGGATATCTTTCCATTTTCTGATGGCCTCCTTGATATTCTTTTTTATTCTAATGCAATTTTCATTGTAGAAGCCTTTCATTTCCTTAGTTAGATTAATACCTATGTATTTAATTTTTTGATGTTAATGTGAAATATATTGTTTTCATAATGTCTTTCTCAGTGTTTAAGAATGCTGTTGAATTTTGTGTGTTTATTTTGTATTCTGCTATATCACTGAATTTGATTATCGACTCTAGAAGTCTTTTGGTGGAGTTTTTGAGTCTTGTTTATGTAAAAGATGATGTCATTTGCAAATAATGATGTTTTGACTTTGTCCTTTCCTATGTGTATCCATTTTATTTCTTTTTCTTGCCTGATTACTCTGCCCAATGTTTTGAGGACTATGTTGAACACAAGTGGTGATAATAGACATCCTGGTCTTGTTCTGGATTTTAGAGGGAAGGCTTTCAGCCTTTCCCACTTATATAATGATGGCAGTAGGTTGGTCATAAATGGCTTTTATCATGTTAAGATACAGACCTTCTATATCTATTTTCTTCAGGGTTTTTAACATGAGTGGATGTTGGATTTTGTAAAAAGCTTTTTCTGTATCTATCGAAATAATAATGTGATATTTGTCCTTGTTTATGTGTATGTGATGAAATACACTTATTGATTTGTGTGCATTAAACCATCCTTGCATCTCTGGGAGTAAACCTACTCGGTCATGATGTATGTCTTTTTGATGATTTGTTGCATTTTGTTTGCCAGTATCTCATTAAGGATTTTTGTATTTATGTTCATTAGAGCAATTGGCCTACGGTTCTCTTTTTTTGGTTGAATCCTTTCATGGTTTGGGATCAAGATAATGTTAGTTTCTATTAATGATTTTGGAAGTACTCCTTCCTTCACAATTTCACTGAAAAGTCTGAGGAGTGTTTGTGTTAGATCTTCTCTGAAGTTCTTCTAGAATTTATGTGTGAATCCATCAGGGGAATAGCTGGGTCTTGAGCTTTTCTTAGTTGGTAGTTTTTTGGGGTTTTTTTTTTTTGTTTTTTTTTTCTAAATTACTGTTCCAATTACATTGGCTGTTACTGGATTGTTCAAGATTTTCAAATCTTCTTGGTTCAGTTTTGGGAATCTCCCTATTTCTTCTGAGTTCTCTAATTGGCATATATACTTGTGAAGTAGTTGCTAATGATTTTCTGGATTTCAGCAATGTCCATTGTGATTTTACCTTTTTCATTTCTAATCACATTAATTTGTGTCTTTTTTTTTTTTGCTAAGATTGGCTGAGGGTTTGTTTGTTTTATTTATTCTTTCAAAGTACCAGGTCTTCTTTGTATTTTTTTGTCTCCATTTCATTATTTTCTCCTCTGATTGTGATAATTTCCTCCCTTGTATGAGCTCTGGGTTTGGATCATTCTTGTTTTCTTTTTTTTTTAATTTTATCTTAATGGTACACTTTAGATATACATAGTGATAACATTCATCATAGGAAATTTGTACCTATACATGATGTATCTTGCTGCTTCTTTTTTTCCCATTCCCCTCCCCTCCCTTCACCCCCTCCTCCCTCCTTATTTATAAAAGCTTTGTTTCAGTTTTTTTCCTTCTTTTCTTTTTTCTTTTGTCCCTCCATTCCTTTCCCCCTCCCACTCCCTTGTCCCCCTTCCTATTTGAACAATTTCTTCCCTTTCCCAATATAATACATTTTAGTCCTTATTTACACTTTCTGTTTCTCACACCAGAGAAACAATGTGGTATTTAAACATGTGTGTCTGATGTATTTCACTTAAGAATATGGTTTCAAGATGCATTCATTTACCTAGAAATATTTCAAGCTTATCATTCTTTATGGCAAAGTAGTACTCCATTGTATAAAACAAAGCACATCTTCTTTATCCATTCATCGGGTGATGGGCATTTGGGCTGTTTCCAAGATTTAGCTATTACAAACTGTGCTGCTATAAACATGGGTGTGCATATGTATCGCTGTAGTATGATGTTTTTAATTCTTTTGGGAAGATCTCAAGAAAGGGAATAGCTGGGTCAAATGGAACCTCTAGTTCTTGTTTATTGAGGAATCTCCACACTGATTTCCACAGTGGTTGCAACAATCTACATTCCCACCAACACTGAAGAAGGATTCCTTTTCCCTACAGCCCCACTAGCATTTGTTATTGGCTGATTTATTGATAATAGCCATTCTTTTTGGAGTGAGATGGAATCTCAGTGTTGTTTTAATTTGCATCTCTTGAATGACCAGTGATGTTGAACATTTTTTCATATGTTTATTTGCTGTTTCTACTTCTTCATCTGAGAAGTGTCTATTCATTTCAGCTGCCCATTTTTGAATTGGGTCTTTAAATTTGGGGGGGTCTGATTTTTTTTCAGTTCTTTATATATTCAAGATATTAGTCCTTTGTTGGAGGAACAGCTGGTATATTGTACTGGCATTATCATTTCATTATAGGAACTGTCTAATTTCCTCCTAAATTTCCTCTGTGAGCCATTCAGGAATGTGGTGTTCAATTTCCATATGTCTCCATAGATTCCATGGCTTCTTTTGCTATTGCTTCTAGTTTCATTGCACTGTGATCTGATAATATGCATGGTAAATTTTTGATTCTTTTGCATTTGCTTAGGCATGCTTTATACACTAATATGTGGTCTGTTTTGGAGAAAGTACCATGTGCGGCAGAAAAGAAGTGTATTCTGTTGTTGTTGGGTGGAACACTCTTTATATGTCTATTAAACCCATTTGTTCAAACATTTTGTTCAACTCTGATATTTCTTTGTTGATTTTTTTAGTTAATCTGTGTATTTGTGATATTGGGATATTAAGAGCCCCCCTATAATTGTATCGATGTTGATCTGATCTTTTTTGTCCATTAGAGTTTGTTTTATGAAGTAGGGTATGCTGTAATTTGGTGCATTTAAGTTTGTTATTGTTATCGTATCCTGTTGAATCATTTCATTAACCAATATGTAATATCCTTCTGTGTCTCTTTTGACCACCTTGATTTGAAATCCACTGTATGAAAAGAGGCTATCTATTCCTGCATGTTTTCAGTGACTTTTGCATGAAATATTGTTTTCCATCCTTTGATTATCAGCTTATTAATTTCTTTTTGTGTCAAATGCATTTCTTATGACAGCACACTGTTGGATTTTGTTCCCTTTGTTGGGGGGTGGATGCTGGGGCTTGAACTCAGGGCCTTGTGTTTGCTAGGCAAGCACTCTACCCCTGAGCTAAATCCCCAATCCCTGGATTTTGTTTCTTGATCCATTCTGTTAATCCGTGTCTCTTGATTGGTAAGTTGAGTCCATTTATAATAATAGTTATAATAGGTAAGTATTGACTTATTCCTGTCATTGGATTAATTCCTTGTTGTTTTGCTCTCTTTCCCTTCTGCTTAATTGCTAGCCCTACCTGGATCTTTTGGCATTGTCTCCTTCTACAAAATCCTTGAAATGTTTTGGAGTGTTGGTTTGGTGGTCATGAATTTCTTTAGGTTTTCTTATTCTCCCTTTGATAAAACCACACTGCCTTAATTACTGTAGCTTTATAGTAAGTTTTAAAATCATAATGTAATTCCACCAAATTTGATTTTTCACTGTCACAACTGTTTAGATTTTTGACTTTCCATACACATTTTTAAGTCAGTTTCTTAATATCTGCAAAATATTTTGCTGGTTTTTTTTTTTTAGTTGTGTTCAATCTATAAAACAATTTGGGGAATATGCATTTTTTATTTCATGTTTTATAATCCATCAATAAATTTTCATTTATTTAGATTGTCATTATTTTCTTTCATCATTGTAGTTGCAGCAATATGAATATATTTTGTTCAGTTTACACCTAAGTATTTCAATTTTCGAGCTACTTCAGGAAATATTTCTAAACTCTCCTCTGCCTATTACGTATTTTTAGGGTTTAGAAGCACAGTTGTGAACTTTTTTAGTATTCCTATTGAATTTATAGATTTTGTTCTTTCTCTTTTTAAAAGTGTTGCTTATATAGTTTTACATGATGTCCATAGCAAAGTAGTAAATATTCTTAAAATATTACCATATATACTTAAGATCAATATTTTACCACATCAAATTGAATCTAGAAACTTTACAACCTTATAAGTTACGTTACCTCCCACCTTTAATATTATAGTTTTTAAAACTATACTTTACATTTACATACCTTGAAAACCCTACCAGACATTTGCATAATTTTTTTTATTTCAAACATCAAATATTTTAAATAACTCAAGAGAAGAAGAATAGTTTACTGCTTTTATCCAAACATTAAACATTTTTCCTCTTCTTTCTTTTTTTTTTCTTTTTCTTTTTTTTTTATTCCTCTTCTTTCTTGATTCTTCATGTTCCAAGTTTCTTACTGGCATCATTTTTGTTTCGTCTGAATAATTTCCTTCAGTAGTTCTTTTTTCTGTTTTGGTACTGTGGATTGAACTCAGGACCACACTGAGCTATATCTCCAGCTGTTTTTATTTTTTGTTTTGAGACAGGGTCCTGATAAATTATCCAGATGGACCTCACAATTGAGATCTTCCTGCCTCAGCCTCCCAGAGTGCTGGGATTATACCACTGTGCCTTACTTTCCTTCAGTAGTTCTTTTGGGGGGGATGGGTTCTGGGGATCAAACTCAGGTCCTTACGCTTGCTAGGCAAGCACTCTACTGCTTGGGCTAAACCTCCAACCCACCTTCAGTAGTTCTTTAATAGCAGAACTGTTGGCACTGAATCCTCTTAGCTTTCCTTCATCATGGATGTCTTTATTTTACCTTTATTCCTGAGAGGATATTTTTGCTGGCTATAGAAATCTGAGTTAATAGTTCTTTTGCCCCAACACTTCAAAAGTGCTGTGCCATTTGATTCTGGCTTCTATGTCATGGTTGATTTGTTTGTTTTTGAGATAGGGTCTCCCTATATAGTTTGTGTGTTGAGGCAGGGTCTCCCTATATAGTCCAGGCTGGGCTTAAATTTTCTACATAGATCAGGCAGACCTCAAACTCATAATTCTACTGCCTCAGCCTCCCAAATGCTTGACCTCCATGGTTTATGAGAATAAATCTGTTGTCATTCAAACCATTGTTTCGTTGTATGTCAAATATATATATATATATATATATATATATATATATATATATATATATATTTTGAGACACAGTCTTGCTATGTAGTTAGGCTGGCCTTGAACTTAGTATGTAGCCAAAGCTGTCCTCTCAGCAATCCTCCTGCCTCAACCTCCCAAGAGCTGGGATTACAGAGGTGTGCCACCACACCCAACTATTTTTTAATTTATCTGGTTTCAATATTTTTTGTTTGCTTTTAGTTTTCAGCAGTTTAATTAAGGTTATGTGTAGGCACAAATTTTTAAGTGGTTTATTCTTCTGGGTATTTGCTGAACTTTAGGATTAATATTGTTCACCATAATTGGAGTATTTTTAATCATTATTTCTTCAAAATTAATTCAACCTCACCCTTTTGTTCCTCTCCTTCTGAGACTCTGGTGACATGAATGTTTGAATTTTTTCTGTGGTCCTACAGGTTCCTGTGGTTTTGCTTTTTGTTCTTCCATCTCATTTCTGTCTCTTCTTCAAATTGGATAATTTTTCTTGACATGAGTATAAAAAAATCCATACACTTTAAGACATGAAGAATTAGAAATGTGCTGCTTCCTAGCAATTTCCATTTATATGTTACTTTCAGAAATTCTGTCCCACCAGATGATGGATATGACAATGATGTTGTCTTGTCTTGTCTTGTCTTGTCTTTTCTTTTCTTTTCTTTTCTTTTCTGTTCTGTTCTGTTCTTTTTTCCCTTCTCTTCTCTCCTCCTCCCCCCTCTTCTTCTTCCTCCTTCCCTCTCTCTCTCTGTATGTCTCTGTGTATGTGTGTGTCTGTCTCTCTCTGTCTCTGTCTCTGTCTCCTCCCTCTCTTTTTTTTGTTCTTTGGTAAGCGGGATTGAACCCTGAGCCTTTGTGCTGAATTATATCCCCAGCCCTTTTTATTTTTTGAGACAGGTTTTCCTTAAATTACTACTTTGCCCAGACAGGGCTCAAATTTGCAATTCTCCTGCCTCAGCCTCTCTGAATGCTGGGACTACAAGTATATGCCAACACACCTGGCTCCTATTTTCCTTCTTATGTTAAAGCGACAAGTACACAGCATTCATTATGCATTGGGATATAGACATTTGTATCTGAATGAATTTTAGGTCTTTTGCATTTCATTGTAAGAATTACTGGACATGTCCTCTACTGGCTATTATATTGTTCACCCTCCCTCAATGCCTGGTTTACAGTTATATCTGGGAATATAACCTCCTTCCTTTCAATGTACATTGAAGGTCTTCTTTAGAAGGGCAACAACTTTCCTTTAAAACAGGCTCAGATAAGAAGTGCACTTGCCAGGGGCTCATTATTTAAGTATGAGCTTGATTCGAACTTGAGCTATTTTTGAACCAATGATTCTCTCCAACTGGGATAAAGCCCTCTGTTTTTCTTTAGATGACTTTTGATATCTTGCTGAATCAGTTTTCCCTCTGTGGCCTCATTCCCCCAGCTTCATAGGATCATAAATGCTTCAGTGTAACCAGACATAACTTCAGACAAGGTTCTTGCTCTCTTCTTTGTACATTTGTAAGACAAGCCCTTGTCAACCCTCAGGAATCAAAGTAATAAAACCGTTTGGGGGAGATTATTGCATTTACTGAAGCAAAGCAAAAGTGCAAAATAAACAAGGACAATTGGATTGAAAAATATGGCAGCAAGGCAAGAAGATGGCTGTTTTAGTCAGAGGTATAGTTGAGAAATGGTGGGAACTACAGTCTGGTCATGACTAACCCTTAGTAAGACATGGATATATATATAATGAATGGTTGGTTGGGGAGCATCTTGGTGGCAGGGGGAGAACACCCTTTTCTGAGTTTTCCTTAATATTCACCAACAGGTAATAGGTTAAACAAAGTTTTTGAAACGAGAATCTCTGAAATCGAAATTCCAGCAGTAAGTCTAGGAATGAAGTGAAAGCTCAACCTTGATTTTCTTGTGTGCATAGAAGAGTGGAAAGGATTAATTACTGAATTTCAACACAGTGTTGAAACAACGGCTCAGGAATGTCAGAAGACAGCAGGCCAGCCTTAGGGCTGGAAGTGTACGTGCCTCGCCATACTAGAAGCCAGTAGGTTAGAAGTTAACATTCTTCCAATTGTAAGTAATAGGAAACCCAACACAACTGAACTTATGGGAAAAGGGAGGAATTTATTGGCTTACAAAATGGATAAAGTTGGGGGTAGTCTGATTCCAGTCACAGCTGGGTTCGGGGTACGACAATGTGATCAGTGTGATCTCAGCTCTCCCATCCACTTTGTTGATTCCATTCTCCTCACTTCAAGGTCTACAGACTAATTCTCTACCTCCAAACTTTAAATCCTTCTTGTGTCAGTCCAATAGGGGAGCAGCATGTTTTTCCTTCCTGGAATAGTAATCATTTGAGCGAGTATCATTGTTGAACCATTCACTGTGGCCAAGAGAATGCATTCACTGAAAGACTTAGGCGCAGGTCAGTAAGTCCTGTCCTTACGTGAGAGGTGAATCCCAAAAGAGTAATCGGAGAGACTGATGATCAGTAGAATGGTGACTTCTCAGAAGGAAACTGAGCTTTGATTAATAGACTAAGGTAACTATGCTGACAGCCAAAAAGCAGGAAAATATCTAATGAAGACGGTGAATTAAAATGCCACTTTTCTTTTTTCATGCCTCCAAGAAGAGCAGTCATTTTCATGGGGCTTGAAATTTAAATGATGCAAAGCAATTTACAGGAAACAATTACACTTGATTAATTAGTGTTTCATGAGTTAAAATGGGAGCGAGTGAGCAATAACCAAGACACCTCCTGTGCATCTCTCAAATTTGAGGTTGCGGCTCAGAGTACTGGAAAGTATTGGGAAGAAGAGGAGCAGCCAAATGCGTAAGGTACATTGCAGTCAGATAAAAGGGATACGCAGGGCTGCGCTGAGTGAGTAGGCACACCAAGCCATTATACCCGTTATCCGTTTTGTGGACTATAAAGAAGGTAGCAATCCTTGTTTTCCGTCACCCTGCAGAGGTAAGAGGTGCCAAGATGCTGAGTAACTGTATCTAAGAACTGAATACATATTGTAAGATGTATCTTGAATTATCTACATGCATCACCCGGGTTTTTTCAGGGTACACTAACCTAGAGAGAACTGTAGAGTTGTGAAAAAGCCATAAAAACAGCACTCTTCTCCTGTTCAGTGTGAAGAAACACACTATCATTTATATTTTTGGAGCGCCAGCGGTTTCAGGGATCCCCTAGGGATGTCTCATTTATGCTCTTAGAACTGACCATCCTCGGCGTGATGTATATATAGCAGGCCTTCAGCAGTTCTAACTTGTTTCAGCAAGTATGGATATTTTAACAATAGTACTTCTTCCAACACAAAAACATGGGAGGGCTTTACATTATTTTTGTGTCTTTTTCAATTTCATTCATCGATGTTTTGTAATTTTCATTATAGAGGTAATTCACTCCTTTGGTTAAACTTATTCCGAAGTATTTTATTTTTTTCCTTTATTACATGAATGGAATTGCTTTTGTATATCTTTCATAGCAAAAGCATTATTGCCATATTATGAAGCTATTGGATTTTGAGGGGTTAATACTGGAGACTGGACCCAGGAGTACTTTATCACTGTGCTAGATTCCCAGTCCTTTTCATTTTTTATTCTGAGACAGAGTCTCAATAAGTTGCCCAGGCTGGACTCAAACTTGTAATCCTCTTGACTCAGTCTTCGGAGTAACTGGAATTACAGGTGTGCACCACCATACCCAGTACTACTACTGATTCGTATATTAATTTTATATCCTTTGAACTTCCTGAATTTGTTCATCAGTTCTAACAGTTTTTGGTGAAGTATTTAGATTTTTCTGTGTATACAATTATGTAATTTTTGGATGGATAATTTCACCCTCTCCTTTCTCATACAGTAAAACCTTAGATTGCAAGTAACTTATTCTGTGAGTGTTTCACAAGACAAGCAAACCGTTCTAACGAATTTTAACTTGATAAACAATGTTTGGCAATACGAGTACTATGTGATGCAAAAACATCACAGGATCACAACTGAGTGGTTTCTCTCTCTCTTCTCTCTCTCTCTCTCTCTCTCTCTCTCTCTCTCGCTCTCTCTCTGCAGGACTGTGGGTCATTGGCTGCCTATAGCAAGAGTGCTATATCTGCAGGAGCTCTTATCTGCAGAGGAGGAGGGAAAAAAGGCAGAGGAATCCCTCACTTCAAATGAGATTAGGGAGCTGTGTAAAACCTGGGAAACAGTGCAAAATGTTGTAGAAAACACCACCTGAATAAGGCTGTGGTAGTGTGAGTGATGAATCTGTTTGATGACAATGCAATGTCGTGTTTCCAAGAAATCCTCAGAAGGAGGCAAAAGCAAGTGTCCCTGGATAGGTTCCTTGTTAAAGTTGCACAAAAGAAAAAGATTGCATTGAGCCAATAGATAGCAGCAATTCCATTAGTGATAGTGAAGTCACCCTACACAATGACCCTCCTCTCTCTTATCTCCCTCACACCATCCACAAAGGTTTTCAAAGGTAAATGCAAGTTAATTTATTTGTCTTTATATTTTGTATTTTCTTTATTTTTTATTACAGTATTGTAACCATTTTTACATGAATATTTTTGAATTGTGGAACAAATCATCTGAGTTTCCATTATTTCTTCTGGGGAAATTTACTTTGATATGCAAGTGCTTTGGATTACAAGCAGTTTCTGGAATGAATTATGGTCACAAACCAAGGTTTCACTGTAGTCCCTAGTCTGGTAGGCCTATTTTATCTACAACACAGTTTAACTGATGTTTCTTGGTTGATGTTTTTCATTGTCTGGTGATATGTCTATTAATGGGAGTAGTGTTGAAATCTCTGACCATTATTGTATGAGAGTCTTAATTTCTCTTTAGTTCCAATAACATTTGCTTTATAGTGTTGGTTGTATACAACACTGATTGTTTATAGTTCTTATTTCCTGTTGTTGAAGTAATCCTTCTGTCAGTATATAATGATCTTTTGTTTCTTTTTACAGTCTTTTCTTAAAATATATTTTATCTATATATAAATGTAGGTACTGTTTTCTTTTGAGTCTCATTTATTTTATCCATTCAGCCAGTATATACATATATATACACACACACACATATATACATCTATACGCACACACACACACTTTTTTTTTTGAGACAAGGGATCTTGCTGTTTCCCAGGCTAGCCGCAAATTCCTGAGCACAAGTGATCTCCTGCTTCAGCAAGCAACTGAAACTTCAGGCACATGTCCCTGTTAGCTTATATCTGGGAAATTTAATCCATTAAAATTCAAAGTGATGATTGATAATTAAAGACATACTGTTGTCATTTGTTAATTTCTTTCTGGTTATTTTGTATAAGCTTTTTTCCTTCCTATTTGATTTATCTTTGAGGATTTGTGGTATCCTGTATTGGAAATGTTTGATTCTCTTCTCTTTTATGCATCTGTCCTACTGGTGAATCTGTTTTATTACTTATTCTTATGATGGTACTCATCATCCTGTCACTTCTAGTGTAGGACTCCCTTAAATATTTATTTTGGTTTGGGGTCTGATGGTGACAAATTTTCTGTTTTTGTCACGGAAAATATTTCTCCTTCACGTCTTAAGGATAGCTCTGCTGGGTATAGGATTCCTGGTTACCAGTTTTTTTTGTCATGACTTTGAATATATTATCTCATTCTCTCCTGGCTTGTAAGATTTCTGCTGAGAAGTCTGCTATTAGTCTAATGGAGATTCCCTGTTATGTGACTTGATAATTTACTTTTACCATTTTTTTAGAATTCTCTCCTTATTTTATGCTTTTCATGTTTTGCCTATAATATGCTTTGGAGAGGGTCTTTTATGGTTGACTCTGTCAGGAGTAAGTACTTTGAGCTTCCTGGATTTGGATGTCTGGATCTGCTTCAAAATCTGATAAGTTTTTAGCAATTGTTTTATTGAATATATTTTCTATGTCTTTTCCTTTTTCTTCTCCTTAATGCAAAAGTACGCTCATGGTGTTCCATGAGTCTCAAAAGGCTTTCTTTGTTCTTTTAAGAATTTTTTGGAGGGTCTCACTGGGCTCTTTCAAAAGATCTGTCTTCAAGTGCAAAAATTCTTCTGCGTGATATAGTCTGATGTTAAGGATTTTAACTGCATTTAAATTTCATTTATTGAGTTCTTTAGTCCAAGATTTGTTTGGTTTTTAAAAGTATCTTTAATTCTAATTTTCTTATACATATAATGGATTATCTTCCTCATTTCACTGATTTGATTGTGTTCTCCTTTGTCTCAATAAATTTCCTTAAAAGAACAATTTTGAATTATCTTTCAGACAACTCATTGATTTCTTTTTCAGTAGAGTCTATTGGTAAAGAGTTGCTTTGCTCCTTTGTAGACCACATGTTACCTTATTTTTTCATGCTTCTTGTGTCCCTATGTTAACATTTGAGTGTCAGGCAATCAGTTGCCTCTACTCATGTAATAGTGTAGTTTTGTAGTAAAAGATTCCTCTTGGTGATACGTCCTGGGGTGTCAGTTGGAGAGGCTGTGTTGTGTGCATTAATGTAGTATTCATGTAACTTCAGGTGTGTCTAGCACTGGTGATGTCTGTGGGTCTTAGCAGCCTAAGCTGTGGGAAGTTTGGTACTGCACTACCAGGTGAGATGTTTACCCCTCCCTGAGGTGAGATGGGTTCATTGGTAGACATGCATGTGGTGCCTGTCAGTTTCTGCAGTTTTCAGGAAGTGGAGCCTCCATGGTGGGTCCAGGTGGGTGCAACCTGACACACCCAATAGTAAGGTGGGGTGCCTGTCAGTGTGTGAAGGTCACATGCAGGCTAGGCCATATTCGTGGGCCCAGATGGGGTACTGATCAGTGTCCTGTGGCTGTGCGAGTGGCTTTATGGGAACTCTGGGGGCCTATCTGCTCCAGGAAGGCTGCCCAGTGGCTCCCCAGGGCCAAGAGTGGGTGAGTGGTTCTGCCTGTCTGCTTCTCAGGTCCTCAGTAGGCTGAGCTTCTGAGAATATGTAGCTTCTGTGGTTCTTAAAGCCACAGCACAGAGGGATGGACGTGGCTGCCTAGCTGTCTCACTAGGGGCCTTATCAGGCCAGACTTCTCAGTACAGTCTACTCAACTGTTCCTGGGGTCACAGGCTGGTGGGAAGGACTTCCTGACGGCTTTTGGGGAGCCCCCTCAGGCCATGCCACTCAGAGAAAGCTGCCCGGCTGCTTCCTGGCATCCTGAGTTGGTGGATCGGGGTCACTTGTCTGTTTCTTAGGGTCCGAGAGCTGTGCCATTCGGTGCAGCTTGCCTGAGACTGAGGCTGAGTCAGAGGGACTCCCTCTCGGATTCCCAGGGCCTCTCTGGGGTCAAGCGACTGAGGACTGGCTGCTGGGCCTCTTCCTGAGGACGAGAGCAGGTGAACAGTGCCATTTGGCTGCTCCTAGTGTAGCCAAAGTGTGGTCAGGGCCACTTGACTCTTTTCTCAGAGCTTCTGCAAATGGCAAAATCTGTCTTGGTTCAGAGTAGATCTCAAGAGATACCATGGTAGATGTTGTATGATTAGACCACTTCTTGGTTTTTTGGGAGGTAGCATTTGCTACAGGACTTTGTTCCATAGTCCAGGCGAGCCTTGAACTTACTATGTAGTCCAGGTTGTACTCAAACCTGAATACTGGGATTATAGGTCTGCACATCATACCTGGTTTAGAGCTAGCAATTTACCGATGGTAGAAGCCACTGTGAGCCTCTTCACTTTTTTTTTTTTTTAGTACTAAGGATTGAACTCACAGCCTTTGCACTGAGCTATGTCCCCAGTCCTTTTAATTTTTATTTTGAGACAGGGTATTGCTAAGTCTCTAAATTGCCCAGGCCGGACTTGAATTTGTGATCCTCTTGCCTCAGCCTCTCAGAGTACTGGGATTACAGGCATGTGCCACCACACCTGGCTAGATTGCTCTTTATAAGGCAGTCATGTATTTCTGTGCTCTGTAACGTCCCTTCATTGCACTCTGGTGCTCTACCTCAAACACCAGTGAAGTAGCTATTGTTTCTTCTTTGTTTCAGTCCTTTGTCTTGAGGTCCACACATCAGACTCCTCTGGTCAGCCGCCTTGCTGCTATCACCATCTGGAGACCTAAACACTGATACAATGATTTGTGAGTTTTAAACCTGAAGCAGAATTAAAATATTCTGCCTTACTTTAAAAAGTAGTGAAATAGTAGTGTGAAAGGAGACATGAGCATAAATACATTTAAAATGTTATATGGACCTTGTATTGTCCAGGAAGTGGCAAAACTAATAATTCATAATAGGACTTAAATGCAACAAGAAATCTCTACTTCAAGAACAGGCATACTCAGTTATTTGGGGGCTTAAGACACTTCTACATTTTCAAAAACTAAGGATACCAAAGAGCTTGTTTTTCAGTTGTATATATCAATATTTACTGTATTAGAAGTAGAAACTAAAAGATGTTAATTCATTTAAAAATAACAATTGTGAACCCACTGTATGTTAAACAAAATAAAATTTCTGTGAAAACTACATTTTCTAAAATAAAAACACGCTGAGAAGAGTGGCATTGTTTAACATTACTACAGATGTTTCACATCTGCATTCATAGGAGGCAGCTGGATTCTCATACTTGATTTTCCATTTAGTCTGTGGCCACACATTAACTTGGAAGAACATAAAAAAGATCTGACCTCATGCAAAGATGTACCTGGGTAAAGGGTTGTTTGAAATATCTCTTCCTGCAACTGAGTATCGCCTTTGACACTACACCGAAGTTCAACACGTGATAATTTTTTCATAAGGCTGAGGATTGAACCCAGGGACTTGTGTGCGCTAGGCAAGTACTGTACCACGGAGCTATCGCCCCAGTCCATCAAGTGGTATTTTCGAGGTTTATTTACAATGTGGAACTTGAAACCATACCAATGAACTTTGCATGTTATGTTACAATTTAGTTTGCTTATCCTTTCAATATGTGCTTGTTCTTCACCTATGCATGATTTTATAGAAAATATTGCTTCCTCAGGCAACACAAATCTTCCAAAAGATGACATTTTAGCACATAACAAAAAAATTTTACATTGGTTACTATTTCCAACAATCTCGTCACAAAAGTCTAAGTATTCAGAAGCTCTCGAGCTCATTGTGGTAGATACAAACTTCACAGAATTCAAACTTTTGCTTGAAAGCTTGAATTTTGTCATCAGCAACGGATTCTGCCAAATGTTTTTATGAAGTGATGAGTTTTGTTCTTTCCTGAAAAAATATCTGCAAAATAGTCAAATATAAATAGACTGTAGTTTGTCTCTCAGTATTCTTTCAATTAAAATGCCACTCTGTGAAAAACAGGGCTAGTTCAGGTTGCAACTCAAACGCATGTGCAATGGTTTTCCCTGATTCAACCACCGTACTTAAGTATGCATTCAAGCTGTTATAAGTGATCTTCTCATTTTGTTACATAGAACATTAAGAGAGATGTGTATTCACAGGCTGATGTTTAATAAAATGTACTGCTTCATCAAGAACATTCTTGAATTAAGGTATGTTAAATGCATATACCAACTTTTCAAAATAAACCCTATCATTTGTAATATTAGCATACACCAATAGAATATAATTTAAAAAAAGAACTATGGAGTACACCTAAAAAAGAATACTCTTAATCGAAGTCAATTCCCCCAGCCCCTTCAAGTACATGTTGGTAAAAAATGTAATGAGTATTAGAGTTTCATGACCCTGCCTTGATCCTTGCTTAGGCACCAGCAGCCTTGCAACCATTTCTTCTGCACTGTAAGTGCAAATGTCAACAGAATAAAAAAGGCAAATGACTTTCTGCTGTTATTATGAAAATAGTTTCAACCCTGTGAACCTCCTTAAAGAGTCTCATGAGATCTATAGACTATACTTTGAGTACCACCATTTTAGAGTAATTATTAAAATAATAATAAAAGAATGTATCGCTAACAAGCTGATAAGAGTAGAAAGGGGGAATAAAAATAAATATTAAGACAAAAAAAGGAGAGGAAAAGATAAGCATGCATAGACAGTACAATCATAGATTTAAACCCATGATAAATGTTCATTCCTTGGGCTTACATGCAAGTAAATGCTAACAATTACTCCTATTCATTCTCCCTGTGTTCTCAGAAAGACGTGAAGTCCAGAGTAAGCACAATTTATCCTTCCTCCGGGACACCTGCTTCGAATGAACTGAATGAACGAGGGAAACTAAGATCATCGCTTAAAGTCATTTGAACGACAAGTTTAGAAAGGAATGTTATGAAAAATAAACAACCTGTACTTTGTTAAATGAAGAAGGCATTCACATCAATTTCCTTGAGACTGGAGATTCACCCTGGAGATGAAGATCTAAGGTGTGCACAGAATATGTCAAAGAAAGAAAAGAAAAATCATTTCAGTATATAGCATCTCAAGTTCCAAGAGAATCTCGTGATTGGCATATTCATTTGCTTTCTATTTTAAAGTAAATACAAGGACACGCAGGAGGAGGTAAGGAAGCGTCCTCTAAATTCCCTTTCCCTGAAGACGAACTGTCTAGTTCATTGGGCTACACAGTGGTGGAATTCATCACTACTATCTTCACCGGCCAGCTCCATTGCACAGGTGTGTCTACCTCATTGATTGGTTGTCCATCAAATCTGAATCTAATCTATCTCATTGACAGGCTGTGTCACTCACAATCTGCCTTCATTAGTTTGCTGAGAGGTGCTTGTCAGTTTATTTGGAGCTGAATCACAGATCCCTCATAGAATTATACCATAGTAGAGTCAGAAGTGACCTTTTCAGTCTTTTCTTCTAATCCTCTACCTAGTAGACAGATCTCCTCTATAGTCTCCCAAATCGAGAGGTCATTCAGCAGGTCCTTAAATATCTTTGGTAACACGCAGCTAACTAATTTGTGAAATGGGGCATTTCAGTTACAGTCTGCTGTATTTGCTAGTCAGATCTCCTAGTATTCAACAAAACGCCTTAGAACTTTCATCTCACCCTTGGTTCCCATACTGATTGTCTACATCTTCACAGAACAAACCTACTCTTTTTTTCCAGACGACCAGCTAACTGTGATTTGTGTAGTAATATTGCTTCTCATCCTGTATTCAGATTTTTGTTGGAAAACTGGGTATTGGTGTCTCTGGTAGGTGATCTTAAGTCTGTTGGGGGGTTTAATGAAGAAAGAAACATTCACATGTTTTAAACATTTCTGTAGAGGACATAGGTTAATGGCTGCTTAACAGCCATCCTCTGCCTTCCTATTTCATAAGAGACTTATAATTGTATTCAGGTGTCCATGATGCGCTATCCAATCACAGAAATGGAACTAACCCAGAGAAAGTAGACTTATCCTCAGTTCTATGAGTGCATCTTGATTATTTCAATACAGGTAATCCAAAAATCTTTGCTGTGATTGGCTTAGAAATAAAAATTAAGCTAATAAATGAATGATAAATACCTAAACAACTATTCTGATACAACAGTGGGCATGTGACCTTGTCCAAAATCAAACTGAATGTCACTGATTTTTATTTTATGATTAAGAGAAAGCTTCTTCTGTTACTGCATATGAACAAGGAAGTGTTTTTCCCCAGTGGATTTAGGCAGCCATCATCCATGAGGCCAATCTGAGACCAAAGTGTATTGAGAAGAGGAAGGCTAAGCAGAGAGGTTTAGGGAGGGGTAGCACTGGGAACCTGATTGTACTGTGCCCAAAGTCCCTACTGTTTTTGAACTTCTAGTCGGGTAAGACGAAAATTATTACCCAATTATTCTCCATTGGTGTGTTGACAGGCATCCAGGTTATTTCCAGAGTTTAGATGTTATGAAATACACCACTATAAGCACGGTTTCTTGTATACGTGAAACTTTAAATACAAACAAATTAATAAAATAAAGGACAGATGATAGGAAAAAGAAAGCAGACTTTTGAGACAGTGAAGAAGATTAGGGAGAGGGGACGGTATGAAAGATGAGGGGAAAGAGATTGAATATAATCAAGATATGTTCAATACATGTACCAATTCCCCAAAATAAACATTACTAGTCTATATTGCAAACATACGCTAGTTTTAAAACATAAAAATTATTCAGTTAGTTTGTTTGGCTTTTCTGTTACTTGCAGCCCAAGACATACTAATAAAATCATTTACTCCCTCAAGGTGAAACTTCTGAGCTTTATTTAGAATTCTAGTGTTTTTACTTCATTAAATTGGTGCAAGTGGACTAGAAATTGAGGTAAAAGGGATGAAGCCTTTGTTAACAGAGGCAAGAAAACACTGTAAATTTTGACTTTGGATATAACTCTAGAAAGTTTCTTTGGTGCAGTGGTAAGGAAGAAAATTAGCATTTGCTGATTACCAATTAGGTGTCATGCACTTAATGTTCAAGGCACCTGTGAAACAAGTAAATGTTCTCAGTGTGGACAGCAAGGCTCTCTAAGATGACAGCAATTGAGGCGGCTCATGCGGCTCTAGGTGCTAGAGGCAAGATCTAATCTTCATCAGCCTGACTCCAAATCCAATGCTCTATTACATTCTCAGCAGACAATTCTAGCCCCAAGAGAACACCGTCCAAAGCCTTAGACCAAGATTCTCTTCTACAACCGTGCTATTTTGTAGTGGACAAAAGCATGGACTGTGCACTCATCCAGACATCTTCTCGAATCCTGCTACCATTTATTCAGCTCTAGTTTTATAAAGTTCTTCTTTGCACCAAAGCAAATCTCCACCTTTCACTATCTTTTTGACCTTGTGTGAATTGCCCTTTCTGAGTTTCAATTTTTCTCCTTTGTGAAATGAAGATAATGGTTTCTCAGTGCTCTTGTGAGAATGAATAAGAAAACATCTGTAAGGAACCCGGAGCATAGTGGGTGCAGGGAGAATCAAATGGAAAGTGGCGGGAGTGGTCTCCCATGGAAGGGAGAAGTGTTTAGCACTGATTTTGTTTAGTGTGTTTAGGTCATGGCTATAATACTGGGGTTTAGTTAGAACTGGTTATTTTACACTCTATATACACAATCCATGTCTTTATCACCAGTACTAGGGGTAGACCACTCTGCTTTTGGTAAGCCTCTCAGTCACTGCATGCCATCTATTATTATTTTTAAGGCCAAAATAGGAAGGACTTTACAGTAAGGACAGGAACTTTAAACAAATGTAGTCTTTGGAGTTTAAATTAAAAGGCATTCATTCTGTTGGATGGGGTGGCACATACCCATAATCCCAGCTATTTGGGAGGCTAAAGTGGTGTGGTCACAAGTCTGAGGTGAGCTGGCCAATTTAACAAGACCTTGTTTCACAATGAAACGTAAAATGTGCTGGGGATGTAGCTCAGTGCACAGAGCTTGCCTAGCATGAGTGAAGCCCTGGGGTCAGTTCCTAGCACTGCAACAACAAAACCAAAACAAAACAGAAGCATTTCATTCCACTGGGCTTAGACTGTGGTTTAGATTATTAGCCGAATTGTTTAAAAACTAAAAATTACATAAATGGTGTAGTAGATAAAAAGTGCAGTGTATCAGAAAGGATATTATTGTCTCTCTCGATCACGGAATAATAGAGGTATTTCTTCAGCACTTTTTTTTTAAACCAAGAACATGTAATGGTACATTGGATACATAATGATCATATTCAACATGGTTATTTTGTACCTGTACATGATATATCTTGGATTTCCTCTTCCCCTCCCCTCCCTACCATTCCCCCACCCTGACCTATTTGCAGCAGGTTTATTTACACTTTTTCCCTTTCTCTTTTCTTTTCTTTTTCCCTTCTTTCTTTTCTCTCTTCTCCCTATCAAGTTCTCCTCACCTTTGAATAATTTTTTTACATAATATCTATTATACCACTTTGTCCTTATTTACACTTATGGTTTCTCATATCAGAGAAACAAGCTGATGTGCACTGATGAGTGTCTGATTTATTTCACTTAAGAGTATGTTTTCAAGGTGCATCTATTTACCTACAAATGTCTCTATTAATCCTTTTTTATGGCAGAGTAGTACTCCATTGTGTAAAAAAATCACATGTTCTTTAGCCATTCCTTAGTTGTTGGGCATTTAGGTTGTTTCCAAGACTTAGCTATTACAAATTGCGCTGCTATGAACATGGTTGTGTATACATCACTGTGGTATGATGATTTTAATTCTTCTAGGAAGATACCTAGCAGAGGAATAGCTGGGTCAAATGGAACCTCTACTTGTAGTTTTCTGAGGAATCTCCACACTGATTTCCAAAGTGGTTGGACCAGTCTACATTCCCACCAACAGTGGAGGATGGTTCCTTTTTCCCCACAGCCCCACCAGCACTTGTTATTGGTTGATTTCTTGATAATAGCTGTTCTTTTTTGGAGTGAGATGGTATCTTAGTTTTGTTCTGATCTGCATCTGTCAAATGACAAATGATGTTGAACACTTTTTCATATATTTATTTGCTATTTTTAGTTCTTCATCTGAGAAATGTTTATTCATTTCAGATGCCCATTTTTGGATTGGCTCTTTAAATTTGGGGGGGTTGATTTTTTTGAGTTCTTTATATATTCTAGATGTTAGACCTTTGTCTGAGGGGCAGGTGGCAAAAATTTTTTCCCAGTCTGTGGGTTTTTGCCTCGCTCTATTGGTGATTTCTTTTGCTGTGCAAAAGCCTTTTAATAGGATGTGGTACCAAGCACTGATTCTTTGTATTATTTCCTGTGCTGTCTGGGTTCTGTTCATAAATATTTTTCCTACACTTATGTCTTCAAGAGTTCTTCCTATTCTATCTTCCAGTAGATTTAGTGTTTCTGTTTAATGTTTAGATCTTTGATCCACTTTGATTTTAGTTTAGTATATGGTGAGAGACATGTATCCAGTTTTAGTTTTTGGCATGTGGCAAGCCAATTTTTCAGCACCGTGCATTAAAGAGGCTATCTTTCTTCCAGTGAGGGTGTTTGGCTCCTTTGTCGAAGATGAGGTATTTGAATGTGTTTGGAGTTGTTTCTGTATCTTCTAGCCTGTTTCATTGGTCCTCAGGTCTGTCTTCATGCCAGTACCATGCTGTTTTTATCATAGTACGTTTATAGTATAATTTCAAGTCAGGGACTGTGATGCCCCCTGCCTTGCCCCTGTTGCCCAGGATTGTTTTTGCTATTCTTGGTCTCTTCTGGTTCCAGATGAATTTCATGATTGCTTTCTCTAATTCTGTGAAGTATGTTATTGGTATTTTGATTGGAATTGCATTAAATCTGTATAGTAATTTAGGAACTATGTCCATTTTCACTATGTTCGTTCTTCCTACCCAAGAACACAGGATATCTTTCCATTGTCTGAAATCCCTTTCAATTTCCATTTTTAGAGTACTGTAGTTTTCAATGAAAAGATCTTTTACTTGCTTTGTTAGATAGATTCCTAAGTATTTCATTTTTTTATGTGATTGTGAAAGTTATATTTTCTCTTATTTCTTTCTCAGTGAGTTTGTTATTGGTATATAGGAATGCTATTGACTTTTGGGTGTTGAATTTGTACCCAGCTACGCAACTAGTTATTAAATCTAGAAGTTTTTTGGTGGAATTTTTGGGTTCTTCAGTGTAGAGTATCATGTCATCCACAAATAATGATAGTTTAACTTCTTCCTTTCCTATCTTTATTCCTTTTATTTCTTTGTCTTGCCTGATTTCTCTGGCTAATGTTTCTAGAAATATACTGAATAATAGTGGTAATAGTGGACAACCTTGACTTGTTCCAGATTTTAGTGTGAAAACTTCCAGTTTCAGACCATTTAGTGTGATGTTGGCCGTTGGTTTGTCATAGATGGCTTTTATCAGATTTAGATATAGACCATCTATTCCTAACTTCTGTAGAGTTTTTATCATGAATGGGTGTTGGATTTTGTCAAAAGTTTTTTTTCCTGCATCTATTGAGATGATCATGTGATTTTTGTCTTTGATTCTGTTGATATGGTCTATTACATGTATTGATTTGCTTATATTGAACCATCCCTGCATCAAAGGGATGAATCCTACTTGGTCATAGTGTATAATCTTCTTGGTAATTCGTTGCATTCTGTTTGCCATTATCTTATTGAGAATTTTTGCATCTATATTCATTAGGGGAATTGGTCTGTAGTTCTCTTTTTCAATTGGATCTTTTTCTAGTTTTAGTATCAGGGTAATGCTTGCTTCCAGGAATGATTTTGCAAGTACTGCTTCTTTTTCAGTTTCATTAAAGAGTTTGAGGAATAGTGGTATTAGATCATCTCTGAATTTTTTGTAGAATTGAGCTGTGAAACCATCAGGACCTGGGCTTTTCTTTGTTGGTAGGTTTTTAATTACCTCTTCAATTTCAATGGCTGATATTGGGTTATTTAGTATTCTTAGGTCATCTTGATTCAGTTTTGGTAGTTCCTATGTTTCTAAGAATCTATCCATCTCTTCAGTGTTTTCCATCTTGTTTGAGTAGAGGTTATTGAAGTCGGTGCTGATGATCCTTTGGATTTCCATAGGTTCAGTTGTGACTTCACTCCTTTCATTTTTTATTGCATGGATTTGGATTTTTTCTTTCCTTTTTTTGATAAGATTGGCTAAGGGTTGGTCTATTTTATTTACTCTTTCCAAGAACAAACTATTTGATTCATTGATTCTTTGTAATGTTTTCTTAGTCTCAAATACATTAATTTCAGATCTGACCTAAATAATTTCCTCTCTCATATGAGCTTTGGGTTTGATTTGTTCTACTTTTTCTAGACATTTGAAGTTCAATATTAAGTTATTTATTTGAGCTTGTTCTGTCTTCCTGATGTGGGAGTTCAACACAATGTATTTCCCTCGTAGCACTGCTTTCATTGTATCCCATAGGTTCCGTTATGTGGTATTGGCATTATCATTAAAATGTATAAATTGCTTAATTTCTTCTTTAATTTTGTCTGTAACTCAGCTGTTGTTTAGAAGGATGTTATTTAGTTTTCATATGTTAACGTGGTATTTTTGTTTTCTGTTACCATTGAATTCCAGTTTTATTGTGCTGTGGTCTGATAGTATGCATGGTATAATTTCAATTGCCTTACATTTACTTAAACATGCTTTATGAGCTACTATGTGGTCTATTTTGGAGAACGTCCCATGTGCAGCTGAGAAGAATGTGTATTCTGCTGTTGCGGGATGGAACACCTGTAGACATCTGCTAAGTCCATTTGTTCACAGATTTGATTCAGTTCTGATATTTCTTTATTAATTTTTTGTCTAGTTGATCTGTCTATTTGTGATAGTGGGGTATTGAAGTCTCCCATTATAATTGTGTTAGTGTTTATTTGATCTTTCATGTTCTTTAATATTTGTTTTATGTAGTTAGGTGCACCAATATTTGGTACATAAATATTAATGATTACTATTTCTTTCTCTAGGAGTTTTCTCTTGAGAAGTATGTAGTGACCTTCTTTGTCCCTCTTTTTTTTTGAAAAACATTTGTTTATTTATTTTTAACCAAGAACATGTATTAGTACATCGTACATATAATGATCACATTCATCACATTTATTTTGTACCTGTACATGATGTATCTTGGTTCCCCCCTTCCCCACCCCTCCCTTCTGTTCCCTCCTTCCCTATTTACAGTAGGTTTATTCATATTTTTCCATGATTTCCCTTTCCCTTTTCTTTCCTTTTTTCCCTTCCTGCTTTTCCCCCTTCTCTCTTTCTAGTTCTCCTCTCCTTTGTATACTATCTTCCTTTTATATAATATCTATTACACCTCTTTGTCCTTATTTACTGTTATGGTTTCTCATCTTGATCAGTCTTGGTTTGAAGTTCTCTTTGTTTGACATTAGGGTAGCTACCCCTGCTTTTTTCTGGGTTCCTATTGCATGAAATACTGTTTTCCATCCTTTGATTTTCAGTCTATGGATTTCCTTTTGAGTGAAATGTGTCTATTGTATGCAGAATATTGATGGATCTTGTTCTTGACCCATTCTGCTAGTCTGTTTCTTTTGACTGGTGAGTTGAGACCATTTACATTGATAGTTACAGCTGTTATATATTGACTTATCATTGTCATAGATCTTTTCTGTTGTTGGTTCTGTGTTTCACCTCAGTTTAACTGTTTGTCTTGCCTGGTGGGTTCCTTTTATTAGTGTCCTTATAATTATAGTTTCCTTCTTTCTTTTCTAGGATATCCTTCAAAATATTTTGTAGAGGTGGCTTGGAGGTCATGAATTTCTTCAGTTTTTCTTTGTCGTGGAAGTATCTTATTTCATTGTTGAATTTGAAAGATAGTTTGGCCAGGTACATCAATCTGGGTGAGAGATTGTTTTATTTTAAGGCTTGAAATATTTTGCCCCAGGCTCTCCTTGATTTAAGGGGTTGTGTTGAGAAGTCTGCTGTGATTCTGATGGGTTTACCTTTATAGGTGATTTGTTTTTTTTTTTCCCCTCTCACAATTTTCAGTATTCTCTTCTTTTGTTGAATTTCTGGAATCTTGATTATTACATGTCTTGGTGTAGATTTATTTTGGTCATGGGTAATTGGGGTTCTATATGCCTCACTTATCTGTATGTCAAGTTCTCTTCTCATGTTTGGGAAGTTTTCTGTCATTACTTCTGTAAATGATCTTTTTAGATCCTTTGCACTGTCTCCTTCTTTTTCATTCACTCCAGTCAATCTTATGTTGTTCTTCTTTGCATCATCTTGCAGTTCTTGTATTGATTTCTCCAGCTATTTTTAGGAAGTTTTCCTTTTCATGGTCATAAACTGCAGTCCTGTCTTCTAGTTCTGAGATTCTGTCCTCACTTTCATTTAATCTATTGCTAGACTTTCAAGGCAGTTTTTTTATTTCTTTGCTATCTGTTTGGATCTGTTTTGTGGGTTCTATTTCTTTCCTGAGTTGAGTGGTTAAGATTTCCATTGTTTTCCTAAGTGTCTCTGTTCTTTCTATCTGTGTCTACTCTAAAGTCGCTAAGCAGGTCTTTCATTATGATCATCGTCTCTTTCTTAACTTGGCCAATTATTTCTAATCTGATGTTCTCTATAGCCTCGTCCATCTGTTTTTTAACTTCTGCTGCTATCACTTCTGAAATTTTGGTTGGGTGTTTTCTGATTTCCTCTATTTCATTGTCCTCTGGATTTGTTCTGAGTGGGCTAGGGGTCTGGGCTGTATTTTATTTCTGAGTCTCATCATTTTCTTTGGGTCCATAAGTATTTCCCCCCTTTCAGTTTCAGCGTTGATTTTTATATTTTGTTTTTGGGAGGTTACTTGAAGACAAATATCAATGTTTTCCAAGGAGAAATCTGTTCCTTCAGTGTCTTCTATGTGGTTCTTGGCTTTTGTGTCTGTCTTAAAACCTTGGAATATGTTAATGATTATTACCTCAGTATTGCCATATGAGAAAGTACAATTGATTATAACCTGTATAACACCCTTGTTGCACTATTACATTAGCAAGAGCATTAATTACATTCATGAATTTGACCAACTGTGGTAACTATTAACTTTGTATTTTTAACCATAGGAGTGAGGTCAACACAGTTATAAAGCGGAATCCAATATAAACTAGGAATTTGTATGTAGTGGGTTTCCCGTTAGTAAAGTGGTTATTACCCTACATGTAGGGGGGATTATGAGGGATAGGGAAAGTTAGCGAGGTCAATGAAGAAAGTTCTAGTCAATGCAAGGCTTAAGTATAAAAGAATGTTACTTATATTTTGAGAAACTCATGTAAATAGTATAGGAATAGTGAAGGGTGGAAGTAGTGGGTCAAACCATATAGAATCTAGACAATATTCACTCATATGAAGAATGAAAGAGAAAGAAAACAAAAAGAAAAAAGAAAAATCAGAGCAGTTGGTTGAAGAAGGTGAGAGGGAGAAAAGGGAGTACAGAGAAGGAAAGATATTAGCAAGGCTGGAGTCATTAAGAGTAAAAACCTAAACAACAGCAACAAAAAAGAATAGGTAGAAAAGAGAACACATCAGACAGGTAACAGAATGAATAATAGAAAGAATAAAAAAAAGAAGCAAAACAAAATATATATATATTGTTATATATACATATACATACCTATATATAGTGTGATTTCTCTGATGTCCACCATTTCCTGGTGGTGCTCAGGCCACAAGCTGATTCTGTGCCTGTTAGCCCTACCGAGTCTGCAGTGGTTAGTGCTGCGTACTATGCTGATCCTGGCCACCAGGAGTGGAGTCTCAGCAGAGTTTTCAACCTGCAGCTCTCTAGGAGATCCTTGTTAGCCTGCCCACATCTCCTTACCCTTTATGACTCTAAAACTTTGCTCAGTGGTGAAGGTATTGTTGGCTCTACTAGGTAGTGTTGGCTTGGATCAGAAAAGAAGAAAAGAAGAAAAAAAAGAGAGGGAGAGAGAGGTTACTTGAGTTCACCCTGCCATTGCACATGCAGAGCTGGCCCAGATCCACGGTACTGGAGCATGCAGACCTGCAGTTCAAACCTCCAGGTCTATGAGGTTGATCTCCAGGTTGTCTCCGGAGGGATATTCAGCATCTTTAATGCTTGGAGAACTTACAGCAGCAGCCCCATTGTAAGGAACATGGGAATAATTGAGTGGAGTTCTGTTGGCAGGGGTGGGCCAAGAGAGCACTTCACACCCAAACACTGACTGTCGCCTGTGAAGTAATGGGTATGGTACAGGTATTTGATCAATTTCTCTGAAGAATTGGTTTGTGGTTGAAGTTTAAGATGTTGGCAATTGAGACAGGAATTTTTTTTTTGCTATCTCACTTTTTGAGGTAGATGAGGGTTATTAGTTCACTTGAAACCAAGGTATACATGTGCAGCTTTAACACTAATTAGAACCAGTATGTACGTGATCCATGTTAAATGAGATAACTAGGCCTATGAGTCAAGAGAAGATACTTTTGAAGAACAGGAAGTCATGAAGGAATTGGAGAAGAGAAAGGAAGAACTGGTAGAACACTGAGTTTTCTTTCATGAAAGGTTTGTTCTAGAGGCAGAAGGCCTCACTGGCAAATGCTCTGGCAATTTTTCCTGTAAGTCATCCAGCCTTTTCCCACACCGCAGCATTAGCATCATATAAAAACATGCCTCTGATGCCCACACATTTTTCATTGTATCCTGAACTACCTGCCCCAACCTGCCTTGGTCTCTGTCTGCCAACTTATTTCTGATCTTCCCACTTTCTTGACTTTGTGACTTATGTTCCCTGATAAAGTTTCATTAACACCTGGTTTCAGCATTACTTCTTCAGCTCTGGACTTCATATTCCAGGTTTGCCCATAATTTGAATTCTGTACATTATCATTGGATTGTAAACACAAAAGAAACTACTGGTACTGAAGGCCATCTTAGAAATGTAAAGGCAACACCTCACAGGATCATGAAATGAATATCAGAAGCCCCTAGAAACCTAGAGATATAATGGGATCTGTTCTCGAGTTTGATTTCGAAATCACATATACAAGATCATATCATTTGCAAAGAGAGCTCGTTTTGCTTCTTCCTTTCCAATCTGGATTCATTTTTTCATTTTCTTGCTTAATTGCGTCAGGTAGAATCTCTGCTATAATGTTGAATACAAGTGATGAGACCAGACATTTCTGTCTTGCTCATGATTTTGCAGGGAAAGATTGCAGTCTTTTGGGACTCAAGTATGCTGTTATATGTGGGGGTTTTGAAGATGCTCTTTTTACACTGAGAAAATACCCTATTTTGTTTAGTTTTTAAAATCATGGTAGTATACTACACTTTTTCAAAGCTTTTCCTAGGACCATTAAGATACTCATAAAACTTTTTGTCCATTATTTAGTTAATATGGTATAATTCTTGGTTTGAATAACTCATGGACTGACTTTCTGTTTGTATAACCAACCTTGTATTCTGGTGTAAATCCAAAATAGTCATTATATATAACCTATTTATAGGTTGCTATATTTGGTTTACTAATATTCTGTTGAGGATTTTTGCATCTGTACATCTATATTCATATGGACATTGGTCTGTGGGGATGTGTGTGTGTGTGTGTGATATCTTCTGCCTCTAGTTTTGGTATTGGTGTAGTGCTAGCCCATATAATCAACTAGGAATTGTTCTCTCTATTTGTTAGGAGAGTTTGTGAAAGACTGGTGTTGATTTTTCTTTAAATGTTTTGGCATAATTCTCTAATGAAGCCTTCTGGGACTGGAATTTTCTTTGTGAGAAGTTTTTCCTTACTAATTCAACCTCTTTACTTGTTATAGGTGTATGTAGCTTCAGTATTTTTTAAGTCAGTTGTAGGATTTTTGTGTCTAACAACTTTTCTGTTTCTTCTAAGCTATTCAATGTGTTAGCATATTTTTTCATAGTATTCCCTTTAAATATTTTTGTTTAAGTCATTAGTAATGTCCTTTATTTACAATTTTAGTAATTCAAGGGCTGTCTCTTTTTCACTCAGTCAATCTAGATAAAGTTTTATCAATTCTGTTAATTCTTTTAGAAAACAAGCTTTTGGTTTAATTGATTTTTCTCTATTTTTTCTGCCCTTTATTTCATTTATGTCTGTTCTAATCTTCATTAATTAATTCTTTTGCTTTCTTTGTATTTAGCTTGCCCCTATCTAGTTCCTTAAATTAGAGGTTTAGGTTATTCATTTGAGACATTCGAAGCTATATATTTTTCTTGACTATCGGATTAGTTGCACTCCATGGATTCTGGTATGCTGTGTCTTCATTTATATTCATCTGAAAGTATTTTCTAAATTTACACCATTTCGTCTATGACCTGTTGGTTATTTAGTAGTGTGTTGTTGAATTTGCACATCCCTGTGAATTTCTCCCAATTTCTTCTGTTATTTATTTGTAATTTCATCCCACTGTAGTTGGTGAACATACTTGTATCATTGCAAATGTAGTGACACCACCCTCCTATCAGGTGGACACTGGTGTCTGGTGATAGTCTTCTCAGCTTATCCATCTCTGGAAGGATCTCAGGCTAAGGTGCTAAGCGCAAGCTGAGGCAGAGATGATTGGGGCCAGTTTTATCAGCCTCCAGCACCTGGCTTATAGCTTACACCCTATAAATGAAGTTGGGGGGAGGCGGCAGGGGGCGAGCCAGTGCTTTCTGCCATACCTGTCTGGAACAGAGCTTCTGCAACACAGTGCTGCAGGGAGCGAGAACTACCAGCAGCCTGCTCCTTCTGGATGAAACTCTATCTCCAGCCTGAGACAGAAAGGACCTTGTTTTCCTGGTTTCATGTGCCCAGAGTAGACCTTTCATAACATGGAGCTAGGAGAGGGGAGAGGGTAATGGAGTGGTCTGTGGCTCAAATTTCACAGGCTCTCACTGTTTCTACTGAGATTTAGAATATTTTCTTAAATGAAAGCTTTTCCATTTTCTCTATGCCCTTAGAATAATTTCCAGGGACCTTGAGTGATTGGTTTTAAAAATAATGTTTTATCAGTTAAATTGTTGTTTGCTCAGGGAAAAGATAAACTGGACTCCTTGCTGTGTGATCCCAGAAGTCCTGACTCCCAGATCACATTTTTATATGTAAAAATTTCTCCAGGAAAGCCATCTTTTGCTTGTCACCTTTCCATACTTATAAAAAACTGAGTGTAGTTAAAAGGTGCCCAGTGATCTAGGCTTCTTCGAAATGGTTCAGAAATTCACAGATCAGGTGGTACAGACAGTAACTGCAAAGGGTAGCTGTGTTGAGTCAGTGGTAGTCCTGGCATATTCCATTGTATTTTTGCTCTTGGCACCCAGGCACTCCCTGTGGGAGGTGAAGGCCTGAAAACTTCTAGGACCAACTGCCGTCTATATGATCATGAAAAACCTGGAAAGTGAATATACCTGTTTGGCAAGAATGCTCTGAGTATCTATCTGGTCTACCTTAGAGTTCCATCCACAAAACACATTTTAGCAATTACTGCATTTACTGCCAAGAGTTGCCTTATATTACCCTGTGCCTAGGAGAGAAATTTGTGAAGGGTTTGGAAATGTTTTTGGACATGATAAAGAGGAAATTCTCCTGCATTATGAATGGGGCTGATCGATTTGTTGTCCAGTGCCTGTTTTCCTGCCAAACGTACAGAGTACCTACAGGGATCACAGCCTTCTACTAGCTTATTAACCTTAGGGCACTGAGCATTTCTCTTCCCCCTAAAGCAAAATGGGCCTTTCATGTCTGATGAGGATACCATGGTCTGTGTACAAGGTCCTTATATGATGATGATAAGCTCATGCTAAGAAAGATAAAATAATGATTGAATAAGCGCCAGCAAAATGCCTTGCCTATATAATTCCCTCTCTTGTGATTTCTAATAAAGTGACTGAGGATCTGCAGTGGGAGACTCCCATATAAATCAGAAATTTTCACCGCTCACTGGGATTTACTCTACAGTACTGCAAAAAGTACTTCCTCCCCATTCTCCAGGCCATGAAAGACAGAACTTCTATAAACGTATTTCAAAGATAAGATTTGGGAGAAACTCTGCCTGTCTCTTTATGCATTACTTGCTTCTGCCCAGTGAACTAATAATAAACATAATTGTTGATCCTTAGTGGCTAACATCTGATGAGCCAGCCCCCCCCAAAAAAATGGGTGGAGTAGAAGTGATTCCAAAACAGAATTTGTCTTACTCTTTCTCTCTCTCCCTTTCACTGCCTTACTAATAGATTGGTAAGCAATGTATCAGTTACCTGCTCCATATGTAAGCACACATGTGTAAGCATACCTAGGGCAGGGCATAAAGCATGCTTTCTGTATAAACACTTAGTATCTCTCCCAATCCCTTCCCTCCCACACACCCCTGCCCTTACACACACACACACACACACACACACACACACACACATTTGTTCTTGCTCTTGCTAGTGACTATGTGTGTAAAATGAGTCTTCCCAGTAGGCACAGCTCTCTGCACAGACAGGTCTCAAAATCCTGTTTTGGCAGGGCAATAAGATATTATTTTGGTCTCGAGATGCAGCTACATACTCCAATCCAGCTTTAGTAAGAGAACCATATGTTCTGGGGTTATTGAATACTTGCCTTGTTCAGTAGTAAAGCTGATACTCCAAACCCCATTTTGCTGTCAGGGCATTATATCTATTTTGCTTCTGAGGCAGAACCTGGAATGGAGGAGGCTCGAGTCCTAGTTCCTCTCTCCAATTTACAAAAGCTACTAACAATTCATTCCACAATTCTCTGTGTGACAACCCCAGTAAATAACTTACTAAAACAAAGGAAAGAATATATGGGCTTTGAAATATCCAGTCTTCAAATTCCTTGGTGCTTTCACCTATGTCCAGATCCCCAACCTTTATCTACTGTGGTTTTGTGATACGCCGCTCCCCCCAAAATAATCTAACCTCATGATGAGGGCTGTTCTTGTCCCAAGAAGACTCTGACTCTACCAACTCCCACCCAAGAACCTTGATTCAACCAAATGCTATACATCTGGTAAACAAACATGCTGAAAGGTATACTGTCATCTGGAAAGTACCAATAATGGGGGAGGGGTGTTACACCAGGAAACACAACAATGATTCCATTGAACTGGAAGCTAAGACTTCCCCCTGGTCATTTTGGTCGCCTCATACTTCTGAGTAAACAAGCTAAAAAGAGAGTTACAGTATTGGCAGAGGTGATCGACCCAGTCTATCAAGGGGAAACTGGACTGTTACTCCCACAGTGGAAGAAAGGAAGAATATACTTGGAGGGGGGAGATCCCTTAGGGCACCTCCTAGTACTACCATGCCCCGTTATTAAGGTCTATTCATCTCAATTGCCCATGTTTTCATTGCATCTTTTGTTTTTGAGGACCTCATTATTTTTAACTTTTCATATATTCTAGATATTAGTCCTCCATCTGAGGATTAGCTAGTAAAAAACTTTTCCTGTTCTGTAGGTTGTCCCTTCGCTTGGTTGTTTCCTTTGCTGTGGAGAAGATTTTTAATTTGATGTGATCCCAGTTGTCAAATTGGGGCATTATTTTTTGTGCAGCCAGGGTTCTGTTCAGAAAGTAGGCATGGACAAACCCTTTCTTAGAGCCTTCGAACAGCCCTGCCTGCATCTTGACTTTAGACTTCTAGCCTCCTGAACTATAAGAGAATAAATTTCTGTTGTTCAAAATTACCCAGTTTGTGACACATTGTTACGTAACTAATACCTTGTTGTGTAACTAATATAAAAGGCGTGTGTCCACTTTAGGAGTGAAGTTCTAGAAGATGGTAGTAATGCAGAGAGGAGAAGTCTGTGGTTTGTCTAGGAAGAAGAGACCTCTGATCTCACAGAGTTCCCTGTGCATGGGAGTTATAGAATGATTTCTGTGGACATGGAAATAGCACAGGGTGTGGAAGGCATTGTATATCTAAAGAGTGGTAAACTCCAGATAGCACTATAGTTTTCTACTTTTGATTATGGGAACAGCAAAATAATTCTTAGGCACTGGAGAGGGAAAAAGAAGCAAAAGTGACACGGCCAGATCTAGAGAGGCTTTCAGCCAGGCAGATGACAAATAGCCAAGAAACACATGCAACAATTAACATGTCAATGATGCCAGACAAAACAGGGACAGATAATACTGGAGACAAGATTCTTACTGTAGCCCCCACTGCAATACTTTTGCACCTTGGCTCTGAATATGACCTTTTATATAATATGGAGGACACTCCAAATTCCCTCACCTTTTTTCCTTTTTTTACATGGGGGCATCCCGAAGGAACACTGCAAAGTGAGTCAGAGCTTATACAGGAGGAATGTTCAGAAGATCACACAACCATTCGAATTGATTCAGTTCTTGGTACGGTTGATCTACAAGGTGGTGAGAACAAAACATACTTTACTATGTAAAAGTTTCTTTGTTCATCAAGAATGGGTTTTATAAAAACACATCACAGGTGTAGTCACAGAATCATCCAGAAGAGAATGAAAGATTAGCCTATAGAAGAAGATTATGTAATCACTTCTCGGCCTTCTGGCTAAGATCAAGTGTAGAAGGAGATTGCATTGTGGTTGAAGGAGGTGGAGGTGACATTTCTGGGTGAATGGACCCAAGTAGGCAGAGCCAAGGGAGAAAAATGAGCATATAAGCATATATATATTCTGAAATACTATAGCAGTGATACTCAACAGAACGGTCTGAATGTGATAGAAATATTCCATATCTACACTGTCCAATATGATAGCCACTGGCTACATGTGGCTAGTGATTATTTTGGTTGTGGTTAGCATGATTAAGGAGTTGAAGTTTGAATTCTACTTCATATTTATTTAGGTTTACACACACACTTCTGACTGATGGCTGTCATATTGGACAACACAACCCTATAGAATGTCATATCTAGTATTTTAATACATCATCACTTTAGGCTCCTTTATCACCTTTTATTACAAGAATGCTGGTGGGACCCCAAGATCACTAAGATTCTGGTATATAAGTAGGAAAATCACTGATGTATAAAAATACCTAATATCGTGTAATTATTTTGATAGTTTCTTTTGATTTTCCATGTTTTTAAAATAGTTGCCACTCTCTTAACCACTACCATCAAGCTCATTCATAATTTTATGTTCAATTTATCCTGACATTTCACCTAAAATATTCCTCAAAGAGTGGTAGACAAATTTGACACATTCGTAGGAAAACGGATGTACCTGGAAAATATGATGCTGAGTGAAATAAACCAGACAAACAAGCTAAAAAACAATATGGTATCTCTCATTTGAGTGAGACAAAGTACAAACAAAGAGAATGATAAAGGATGGATAGAAGGGGACAAGGGGACAGATCTCTTGTACTAGGGAAGTGGACCAATAGAACAAGGGTGAAGAGTGAGGAAGAAGGGAAGTGGAAATAAGAGGAAATAAGTAGAATAAAGATATGCCATGTTCAGGAACCTGATGACCTCAGTTAATATAAACATTATATGCTACAACATGAGCTGAGGTTAATAGTATCAGTAAGAATGAAAAATGGGATGGGGAACTGGAGGAGGAAGGAGGGAAGATGAAGGAAGAGGAAGGGTATTTTAAAAAAGAAACTAGCCATAGTATGGACATGTAACCACTCCCCAAGACAATTGTGAACTGCATGAACTACAGACATCTACTAATAAAATTTTAAAAATGTTTTAAAGAGTAGTAGAAAGTGTTCATGGTCAAGGCATTCCAACACTATATTCTCTGCTTATTTTCTCCTCAAAATTGGCTCACCATAGCTTTCACACTAAAATCTGGAACAAGACAAGGGTGTCCACTGTCACCACTGCTATTCAACATAGTTCTAGAAACATTAGCCAGAGCAATTAGACAAGAGAAAGAAATAAAAGGAATAAAGATAGGAAAGGAAGAAGTGAAACTATCGTTATTTGCGGATGACATGATACTCTACATAGAAGACCCAAAAAACTCCAC